>OZ010595.1:99158169-99163169 GCA_963932145.1 Acanthosepion lycidas
ACGAAACATTGCGTTGATGTAGCATTCGCTATAAAATGGTCATTTCATGGTCATTACATGACACAATATGCACACACATATGTATATGTGTAATTGTATGTGTGTGTATATATATATATATATATATATATATATATATATATATATATATATAAAAGATTTTCTTGATATCTAAAATTTTATAAACCGTTTCCCTGTATGTGTCTGTATATATATATATATATATATATATATAAAGGGCAAAATATAACTTACTTTAATAATTATAAATTTACTCAATCTACAAAAATTGCGAATTATTTTAAATCCAAATTAACATATTTTTGTCTATATCTACAAAAATGATATCTGTAAGATCTGTATCTGTATGACGACATTCCCGAATTCTCTTGGCCATACGCAACAACTGCATTAATATGTTCTCAAACAATCAATATAAATTTGTGAAGCAAGACATTTTTCTCAAGCAGTTATACATAGGGCTGGTTTTAACTGCGAATGTGAATTAACAAATTCGATCAAGTTAAAAGGGCAGTTTTACAATACACAATATATCAACTGCTAATTAAATTGATTTTGAAATTCCATCAATGGTACCCCTTAATTTTCTTGCCTCTCTGCGTAATTATCAACCTGAGTTTTCACTCTTTGTAAACAATGTTTTCATAAATTACAACTGATATCATAAACATTTTGCTCTCGAATGTCTTTACTATAGATTTGAAAGCTTTAAGGCAAAACTTTTTATGCTGCATTACAAGAAATATTTTTGATGATTGATTTTGCTCTAAAATAAAATCTAAATTTCTAAGAGTAAAATGTTAAAGTTAGCATGTCACCAAGATTTCAATAATTCGTGGGATATGTAAAATATTTATACAAAAACGATTATGTATGTTCCTTGGAGGGAGAAATTTAATATACCACAATAAGTACAACTTCTTCGATATATATAAGCAATATACAAATGTAACGCTAGTTCCTTAGAAAGACTAGAAGGTTAAACCACAAAGAGTATACTAGCTAAATGGATGGTTCAGGTCAAATAACAAAGCCAACTCAAAAACACAGATGGAAAACCTCCGCCTGAGCACAGGGACAACTCAGGATTTAGACAACTTGTCTCGGTCGTTAATTGTTCCGGGTCTCAGTGGGCGATGTTGAGTCGAGGGTGTTGAGACGGCGGTATTGAGTCAGCTGTATTGAGTCGATGGTGTTGTCTCTTCCTGAGACAAAAGCATACAACGATTGAGCTCGCCTCTCTCATAAACATATGAATATTACAAACAAGGACAATGATAGTTCCTTGAAGAGACAAAGTGCGATGTCACAACGATTATGCTAATTTCATGATACATATAAACTGTATAAATCTATGTAATCATAGTTATTTGAGGCGAGAAAGAGGTATAGGTTAAAAGCTATGTGGGTAGGCGCGACATGAAAGCTGTGGACATCAACACAGAGTCCTGAGAGAGCCCGGCAAACATACGGCGAGGAACCTTGATCGAATACATGAATTCAGGGAAGGAGAAGCTGACACAAATCACCCGCAGAAAGCAAAGTGACTGTTCCGGCAGACCAGAGATAGAACACACATTCGCCCTCTGCAACAGAGATTGTCACTCCTGCAACGGCTTCTACAGTTAAAAACATCGCTTCTCCAACCAAGTAGACAACTAGGATGCAAACCATGGTCAGCCTTGACCGACGGAGGCCTACTACTATTATCGCAGTTACTTGAGGCGAGAAATTTATAGTAGAAAAAAAATCTTAATCTTGTGTCGGACAAAAGCGTTATATTCCTTCGAGAGACTAAAACCTAATAACATGACTATGCAATTTTTGTTGATATACAATAGCAATACAAAACAATAATGATAGCTGCCTGTGTAGACAAAATTTTTAACTACAATTAGAATGATAGTCTCATGTATATAAGAAAAAGCAACGCACCACGATTATGTTCATCACTTGAAGAAACAAAAACGTTATTTCACAAAAGTCAGTCGTTTAGATGAAGAGACGCATTGTTAACTCTGAAATATTACCGAGAAAAGCACAAGCAACAGCTGGAGTTTGTGAAACAAAATCTCCACTTCAATATTTCTTGTTTCATTATTGCGTGCATTCAGGCAAATTAACATTTCGAATATTTTGTGACCATCCATTCTTCCATATGAAAATAAATAAAGTGTAAGATTTTTTTAACAACATCAAATAATAACAATAACAATAATAATAATAATTATAATTATAATAATAATTTTCTGTTTTTGCTTTGATTTAGTTTGTTTTACAGCATATAAAATTCAATGGGGTATTTAATGCTGACAAGATTTTTATTGCTGGTAATAATTTTTCTTCAAGAATGTATTCCTATTAATTCATTTTCTTTTTTTCAAAAATGTATTGCTGGTAATATTTTTCGTTTTCAAAAAATGTATTGCTGGTAATATTTTTTCCAAAGAAATGTGTAGCAGGTAATAATTCTTTTTACAAAAATATATTGATGGTATTAAAACCAATTTTTGCACTTCCATAGTATTTGACCGCAGTTTGGGGGATTGACTATTTTCCCATAGCTGGGACCCTAACAGATTCTAACACCTCGTGTGAGGGTTGACATGGGAACACCAACAGTTAATAAGGTGGTTCCAATGTGCTCAAAACCTCATGATCAGAGACCTTGCTATCTGATGTAGTTTATCGTCATGGCCATGACGGTTCTGTCTCTGGCAAATAACAAAAATGTATTTCTACTGAAAAAGCTGAACACAGAATTGAAAAAAATAACTTGATAAACATTGTATCTCATTTTTATTTGTGCATGGAATGATGCGAACAATTAGATCAGGTATGTCAATCATATTTCGTCTATGGGGAAGGAGTTGAAGGGTGCAAAACAATTGATCGTTCACAAGGGCGCGTTAACTCCATTGGAGACTGGTGGTCATGTAAGTGTATCGTATTCAGTTATTATTGAAAAGAGAATATTAACATATATATCTGTTGTTCAGATTAAAATGAACAGATTGACAAAATCGAGTTGTTTCATTTATCTTCCGTTCAACTTCAGGGTGAGCAGAAATTCCTACTTTTCGTAGCAGTAAACTATGTTTTACCCTTTATTCTCCCTCAAAATCCATGCGCACATTAAAATCCCTGCCCACATTATAATCCCTGCCTACATTAATATAAGGTATTTAGGTACGCCATATCTGGCATTCCTTCCTGTGAATATCAGATTCACAAAGCCTGTTTTCATAATTATGTACTGTAGCTTTCTAATTCTAAATGAAAGTGTCTTTTTTGTTTCCTATTTTCTTTAAAACATCCTCATTGTCGCATGTTCCGTCTATGATATTCTCAGTATATATCTTTAGAACCACATCATTCACACAAGACATGTCCTCTTCATATTTTATCAATTATATACGAATATTAATAATACATAAATGTTCAGTAAACTTTAAAATTAAATGTTCATTTTTCATTATATAGTTTTATCATTTGAAAGGTAGAGATACTCGAATTAATTCATGATTAATAATAACAATTTGAAAATTTAGTGTTGACAGTCTGCATAAAACGCATATATAATAAAACGAGTGAAATTATTTGTTATTTTAGAATTGAAAACACTTTGATATATACCCCATGATAAAATTGATTTACTTTATTTGGGAGTATTAAATAACATTGGGGTGAGTAGAAATTCATTTACTTCATTTGGGAGTATTAAATAACATTGGGGTGAGTAGAAATTCATTTACTTTATTTGGGAGTATTAAATAAGATTGGGATGAGTAGAAATTGATTTACTGTATTTGGGAGTATTAAATTACATTGGTTGAGTAGAAATTGATTTACTTCATTTGGGAGTATTAAATAAGATTGGGGTGAGTAGAAATTGATTTACTTTATTTGGAAGTATTAAATAAGATTGGCGTAAGTAGAAATTGATTTATTTATTTGGGAGTATTAAATAAGTTTGGGGTGAGTAGAAATAGATTTACTTTATTTGGAAGTATTAAATAACATTCGGGTGAGTAGAAATTGATTTACTTTATTTGGGAGTATTAAATTACATTGGGGTGAGTAGAAATTGATTTACTTTATTTGGGAGTATTAAATAACATTGGGGTGAGTAGAAATTGATTTACTTCATTTGGGAGTATTAAATAACATTGGGGTGAGTAGAAATTGATTTACTTCATTTGGGAGTATTAAATAACATTGGGGTGAGTAGAAATTGATTTACTTTATTTGGGAGTATTAAATAACATTGGGGTGAGTAGAAATTCATTTACTTTATTTGGGAGTATTAAATAACATTGGGGTGAGTAGAAATTAATTTACTTTATTTGGGAGTATTAAATAACATTGGGGTGAGTAGAAATTGATTTAATTAATGGGAAGGATTAAATAACATTGGAGTGAGCAGAAATTCAGAATTCTTTAGTTACAAGCGATATACTGTTCAAATACAATAAAGTTATACATTATATGAAATTGTCGATATTTTTGTAGGCGCATGATGACTGAGTCTATATTGTTATGAGATTAGTCTATTGCAGTAAAAACATAACAACACGTCTACCAGGTTATAGAAGTTGTTCCAATAAAGATTTAAAATGTGAATTACGTTTAAGCGTCTATTTTTTTTTCTTTTTCTTTGAGGTTAGGCAGTTATTTCGGCGATATTATTTTCACACATAATTACCATGACTTAATTAACATGATCCAATAGAGAAATAAATATATATTTTACCAATAACACTGATTCATTTACTGCTGACTTTGATCCGTCTTAATGAAACACCCTTATATGTAATCCGTCTTTATGAAACAACATTTATATTTGAGAAATCATATTAATATTATTCTGGCCGGTAATCTTCTGTAAAGAAATATACTATTTAATACATAGTCAGAGAGACTACTCAAATATTAATATCCACTGAAAATAACGTTTATTGAGTTAAAATATGTCGGAT
>OZ010595.1:99168169-99180669 GCA_963932145.1 Acanthosepion lycidas
ATCAATCGTTTCTGGATATTTATCACAGAATTTGCATTTTGGGCTGACACAATATTTTAGTATATGTGCTTGATAATTCCTAGTTAGCAAGCATTGGTCCTGCGCAGCAAAGATAAAACCTTCAGTTTCCGCTTTCAACCCTGCACTGCGTAGCCACTGATGGGTACGGGTTTTGTCTACATCAGCTTGGTTGATACGGGCAGAGTATTGGCCATGAAGCGGTTTATCTTGCCATCGCTTCTGTATCTGGTCGGTTGCATTCGTCTTTGCTGTCTTTTTCAAGTATTTTGCAGTTTCAGCCGGTGTATTGTGCTGTAGTTGCATCTCTACGCCCATTTGAAGCTCCAGTTTGAATTTGTTGGCTTCTTTCATTACGGAGTAAAGACGCTTACTACTTTCATGTTCCTTGACGCATACCATCATCCAGTCTTCTGTAGTTTCCAAGTATTTTTGGAGGCCAATTGTTGTAGTTTTGTAGGACAGTTCTAGTTGAACTAATCCTCTGCCTCCTTCGGATCTGGGCACATACAGACGATCAACATCAGCTTTGGGATGATGCATGCGATAGCAAGTGAGAAGCTTTCTCGTTTTGGCGTCCATTAATTTCAGCTATGGTCCAGTTAAGGACATTAAAGCTGTAATGCACCACTGAGACAGCCAATGTGTTTATAGCTGATATTCTATTTTTTGAGTTTAGTTCAGTATTTAGTATCAGACGTACACGCCTGTAGTACTCTCTTCTTATTTTTTCTTTCATTTGGGGGTGTGTTATTATTATTATTATTATTATTATTATTATTATTATTATTATTATTATTATTGTTATCTTTATTAGATTATCAAATTTGAATTTGTCAGTAATATTGTTACCTTAAATAACAAGTTCTATCGGACATTTTGCTATAATCCTTATCAGATTATGTGGGTGCCATCTACAAAGGCCGAAGATCGAAACAAAGATACAGACAACATTCCGAACAATGTAAATAATTTAAATAATTACAATACAACTAATAGTCTTCGAAATACACACAGACACAAAGACATACACAAGCAAACACACACACACACATATCTATCTATCTATCTATCTATCTATCTATCTATCTATATATATATATATATATATATATAATTATTTATTCGAAAATTATAACATAAATATGTTTTAAAATCACTACAAGTATAGTCATTTTGTTCCAACATTACTGCTGTCTTATATTTCTCAACTCTGTATTCAGCACTTTTTTAAGTATGGGAGTTTTTCGATATTGGATTTTATTCCGTATACACCAATCCTATACTTATATATATATATATATATATATATATATATATATATATATATATATATATATATATATATATATATATATATATATATATATATTAATTACTTATGAAGCTATGCTTGATCCAGGTTGGATACACTGAATTAGCTGCTTCGTGAAGGACGTTGCTCTTGTGGCAGTTTGTGGTCGTTTATCCATAATTGGATGCGTATCACCACCGGAGTTAATAGTAGCAACGCTATATTGTGTCTACTTAATTCCCTCTCGTCACCGGGCCGGCTCGCCCAGTAATGTGACACTTCTATTGTATCGTAACGGTCCGGTTTCGAATCTCGGTATTGGATGCACACTACTAATGATATAGAAAATATCGCACATCGTGTGCTTGTGTTATTGAAACAGTGCTCCATTTACAATATTATATATATTTTCGCCAGTAGAACAAGTTATTTCAATTTTCATATCAAATGTGACTATTACATATTTTTTATATATATATATATATATATATATATATATATATATATATATATATATATATATATATATATATATATATATATATATATATATATATATATATATATATATATATATATATATATATATATATATATATATATATATATATATATAGAGAGAGAGAATGACATGGAGATTACGCAGTATATTAAGTGAAAGCTTTTATTCAGGGAACCTAGTATGTATAATAACAGTTTTGTGCTTACTATACTCGCTGTGTGGAAAAATGAGATTAACTGACGAATTATATATATATATTTTATCGACATTTTTATTTATATAATACTGTGCCTTTGTATAATTTTTGTTGAGCGATCCATGTTCATAGAATGCATTTTACACGTAGTAGCGCTTACTGTTCTTGGCTCTTTTTTTCATCCCTACCTCCAGGTACGTTTTCTTTGAAAAGCTGGTAAAAAGCATCTCTTTGAAGATATCACTTCCTCGACGTTTTTTGATCTAGTATTTTTGATATTCAGCTGTATTATTTTTACCTTTTCCACTTGAACACACTATCTTCATTTGTATGGTTTCTGTTGTCTTTTTTAGGCCTTGACGAACTTATATTCATTGTAGAAGTTTTGGTTATACTTCTTTGTACCTCTCTCTGATCAATTACTTTTCTTGTTTTTTGGGGGTTTTTTTTTCAAATTCAACGGGAAGTTGATCACAAGATTAAATCGAATAGAACAAAACTAATTTTATTTCTCCGAATGCAAGGGAAAGAGATGGAAAGATCGGCTTACGATTATGTGTCGTAGAATGTTCCGTATTCCATCAACAATTTCTGATGGTATCTTATTCCTTTCATATTACCCATAGAGAGGGGACAGTATTACCAATATTTATATCTGACATTAAGTAGAATTATTTTACACCGAATCAGATAAATGAGGAAGGAGGGCTTGCAGATTGTTGACCGTCACAGGAAATATCGAGAACCAGAAGGGGGTGAGCTAATATGAATCGATGGAAGTATGGACAGGAGGCTAAGCAAAGTGTCACGTGCTTGTACGGAGAGGAAGCAGTGGAGAGACATGATCATCTACAACCTGAATGAATTTGAATTTCCTGATTAATGTCATTGCTTATGTTAACGATTGACCGATTTCCATACGAGTTCCAGGAGTATAAAATACCACTGTCTGTTGATTTATTGCATCGTTCAATGTTTGAATTCAACAAATTTAACCAACATTCGCAATAGCAATAATGTATATGAGTTCTTAACGTAAGAGGGTACAAATGAAAATATTTTAAATTCACACGTTTGACATTTCACTGAAACAGATATTAAACACATGATAGTATTATACCCTGTCTTTCTTTTTTTCCTTTTATCACTGAAACCAAATAGCGTCTCTGATATATCATTTCCGTTTTTTCGCGAAATTAAAATGGAATGGTTCATTATTTATCTGAGGTTATCCTAGAGCGAACTGTCCGTTCAAAGTAACTAAATAAGAATCAAAATTATAATATTTTGAAGATTTTGTGTATACGTTTTTTGTACCAAGGCTCTTGAATACTACAAGCAAGTTACTACAATGAACAATGTCTATAAAATATGCAAATTAAGTACTAAACACCTATAATTAATGCAACAGATAAAATACATCTGAATGTTATTCGTTTTTTTTTTAAATTGGGCTCTAAAATCAGCGTTACACTTTGTAAAATATCGCTCGGCATTCCAAAACTCTAGTACTCACCTTCTATTCAGTTACTCTGAAGTTTGCTTCATTTATGCAATTAAATGTTTGTTTCTATACAATTATTTTCCTAACGGAATTTGCGAGAAATCAACAAAATTCATTATCATTTTTTTTTTTTTTTGATAAAATTTAGTGATTTGAGGATAGCAAATGTTCGGCAAAATGGACCCAAGTTAGCAAAAGGAGGCGTTTCTGAAATTATTATTGTCTCATTCTTATGAATTATGCATCACGTTTATCATTCTTCATAGATTTAGGTCCAAGGAAGAAATAAAGTAATGGAAACATTTCATTATTTAAATATTTTCTTAATCTGAACGTACAGATTAAACGGGAACTTTCTCTTTTTTCTCCCATAAATAAACGACAGACTTCATCAAATTCGGCAGACAATCTTTGTTGTCAATGGAAGAAAACAATTTTGCAAGATTAATTTTATGCAAATCCATTGGACGGTTGAAACATTTTACAGCAAATGGTTTCTATTGCACTTGATATATATGTCATTCTACAGTAATATTTAAGCAGCATATATATATATATATATATATATATATATATATATATATATATATATATATATATATGTCGCATAATAGGCAAATGGAGGACCAAGAAGTACTGGCATTTTGTATAAGGTTACAGGTTTGATTCATTTTCTACGACTTATCAAGATTGTAAGATATTTTTTACTTAATAATTTTTTAGTGATACAAGTCTTATTCATTAACCCATAGGTGGAAGAGAAACGGGGGATGCATACATTTCACAGTGATATTCGCCCATAAGTAAATGTCAACCCCCCCGGGAATTGGAACGCTCCTAGTCCCTCCTGCTATTTAACCCATTGCTACGAGTGGAAGAGATGGGTTCGTACCTTTTACAAGGTTATCTATACGAAAATAAATAAAACGAAAATTGGCAGATATTCGAACTCGGGTACAGCCGATATCCAGTATACCAGACGCGTCATCAAAGCTTACAGTATCAGATGTTGTTACGCATCTAGGCACTGAGCAGACTCGATGTTGCTTAATTTCCGTGATCGGACGGTACCCGGTGTTTTCAAACGATATGGTTGTCATTCTTCATGGTATAGATTTATTAAATAATATTCTAGTCTGGATCGAAGACGACGAAATAATTGCAAATGGTAAGTTGAATAGATAATGATTGGCCTTCGACTTGAAGATGATATGATAGTGGACGGGGAAATATCATCTCAGGTTTCTTTTCAACAGTGTAGCAGTTCTTGGAATGAAGATGTTATAATAAAACTTCTTTTTTCTCAAGGAAATATGAAAGAAATAGGGATGGTTCGGGAATCAATATTAAATGGTGGCTTTTAATGTGTAAATATCAGAACTAATGGAAACAAAGAATGTAGTATGTATAACGACGATAAACTACATACGGGAGAAACTCCTCTGATTGGGATATTGGTGGTGTTGAGGAGTGTGGAACCACCTCGTAATTGTTGTTGTTCCAAGGTTCAACATCACCCGGGTAATAGCACCTGTTAGAGTAAGAGCTATGGGCAAATAATAAATCCCCAAACAAAAACAAAACACTATGAAAGTATAAAAATATAATTTTATAGTAAAATTGCCATTTCTATATAAACAATTACAAACAGTAACTATTTATAGTAAAATTACCAACAATACATTTTATAGTTAAATTATCATCAATACATTTAATTGCAAAATGGCCAAAAATTACATTTTATCTGTAACTGAAGGAATGCAATTTCATTCAAAATATATTTATTTGAAGCCATAAAATTGTGCTAAAAATGTTTAGATTTCGGCATAAAATAACCCATAGAGTTTGATATACCGCTAAACAAAATTAACCAACAAGTAAGGAATGTATTGTAAGACATTTTTCCACTATTGGATTATTAGAACTTGTTCCGTGTTGAGATCTGCTGCCCGGCAATTGTGACGGAGATATTTGGAAGTCAAACCCTTACACTCTGGTATCATATACCTATATATTTCATAACTTCAATTATTTTAATTATAAATGTGACCAGGAAATAATCCTTATGTATAACGATCAACACCGATCACAAAAAGAAGCGCCACAAATATGAAACGTCTATTTATTGTTTTAAAAAAATGGTACTAAAACTGATTATAAAATTTACTTGTCTTTATTAAACAGAAACCACTAAGTTGTGTGTTATGTCTTTCTTCCACTGAATGAAGATAACACAAAAAGCAAAATGTCGCTTGGAGTCGACGTAGTCAGGTTGAAATCTGTAATAAAAAAAAAACGAGAAGAATGCTCTTCAACGTAGGATTCTATTTTATTCAACGTCGGAAATGTATCCGCAGTTCACCGTCATAATGACGAATTTCAAGGTACGACATCTCGGCGACAGAGTCCTTGATGGTTTTCGATTCCTTGTTTTTATATATTTTTCACGCCTGAAGATGCTGGGCCGATTGTTCAATATAAGGTCTATTTTTTCAATACATGTGAGACACATACAAATATATTATAAATAAATAAATATCACAGTATATGTGATTGGCTTCATTACACAGGGATAAACAATGCATATATATATATATATATATATATATATATATATATATATATATATATATATATATATATATATATATATATAATGTGATGTAAAAATCCGACAATTATTTTTAAGACATTTTTATGTTTATACATTCTTTTTAGAGATACAAATATGCCCTGTTTATAATAAGCAGTAATAAACAACATTATCCGAGAAATTTTCATAGAAAATATGTCATCGAGAAATGCTTCGTGATTGTGCAATCGTCATTGATGGCCTGTCTATGTTCCGGTTTGTCATAACATGAAAAAATAGCTATAATAAAAATAATAATATATTGCTGTAGCTTGATTGGAACAGTTTTTGAAAAGTAAGTGGAATTTCATACCATCCGTTATTTCTCTCATTTATAACTCTTATATATATATATATATATATATATATATATATATATATATATATATATATATATATAAATATACGTATATATATATATATATATATATATATATATATATACGTATATATATATATATATATATATATATATATATATATATATATATATATATATATATATATATATATATATATATATATATATATGAAATGGATAGTCCGACAACTATTTAAGACATTTATATGTTTATACATTCTTTTTTTATAGATACAAATATGTAAGTAAATGCACTGTTTATGATAAACAGTATTAAACAACATTTACCGTCCTGAATGTCCGAGAAATTCGCATGTCTGGAAAAGTAAATGAAAGTAAAAAGGAGGAGGTTGTTTCAATTCTTACCGGGGGTCACATTTTCTTTACTTAGTAGATGATGTAAATTATTTTCATATAATATGTATCTGTAAAGGAACAAAATAAAAACCATTTTTAACCGAAGTTGGGGGGATTTCCTGAAGCCACATTTCCTGATAAAGTTCCTTAAATGATGAAACGCGTCGGCTAAAAATAGTTTTTCCTCTTGTTTTTTTGTTCATATACGTGTATGTATAATATTTTCAGAGTTACAAGAAGGCACAATCTCAAAACTTACGCTTTATATATTAGATTAAAATATTTTTTCAGAATTTTGCTTGTTAGAAGAAAACAATTCTATAAAGGAGGATAAATAAACAAGAGAATTAAACTGTTTCCAAAATTGTTTCAATAGAACAATCTATTTAATTTTCACTAAAAACATGTATTTAATCAGAGACTTTACAGAATATTTTGTATATAATTTAGTGACTATTGATCTACAGCCAACGAGGCCAAAGTAGTGGTCCCTACGTAAATAAGTATATCACCTAGTAACTTTATGAGGCCAGGTTTTATGGTCATCTGAAAGACATTCAGCTAAAGTTGTGAGATATGAATAGTAGACCAACATCTACAGAAAATAGTTACAACAGACGGAAAAAAGGAAATAAATCCGAAGTGTTTTGGTATTGTGAAATATGCCTTCTAAAATCTAAGCAACGTATTGAAAGATAAGAAATTTTCACGAGAAAAGTCTACTGAACTGCTATGTCTTATCTGTTTCTTCTATATGACATAAGATGAACTGAAGAATTGGCCCAAAGCGATAAATATACTTCGACAGATATATGCTGAGGATACCATTTATTAGACATATGAACAACGAAATTCTTTTTAAAAAAAAACACTAACTAAACGACACTTGCATTTAGAATCAGAATGTGGCACTTGGATTTCCTAGGAAACAAAGAAAGAAAATGATTCTTGGAGAATGTAGCAAAAACCGGACATATAAGAATCACTGACAGTGGAAAACAGCAAATGATATAAGTAATAAATAGGATGAGAGGATGTCAGAAGAGGGAGGACAGGATGGTAAAATAGGATGATAAAAAAATCACAATTGTTGCTTAGAGCTATAAAAGAGATGTGGGGAGTTATCGCCGTCTATCCTGAGCGAACACAGCACATAAAAGAAGAAAATGAACAAGAGAACGAAAAACCCAGTATAATTGTTATATTAACGAGAACTCTAACATTATAAATCCAGTAACTAAATATTTTATTAGATCTTTGCGAACACCTTCAGAAGTCGTTTTAAAACCATTCACAGAATACACGGTCAGATACCGATTTTTCGCTGAAAGTTTTCGCAAATATAATAATTATGTTAAGAATAATATGTAGAAGAAAAAGAGTGTGGAAATATCTTTGAATTCATTTGTCTACTTCAGTGTTTCTGAAACTGCTTTTTTTTTAACCCTTGGTCCACTTTTACTCTTAATTATTTTGGAGGACCCCATAACCGTTCGATGAAAAAAGTAGCTTATTTTAGTTTTTACTAATAGATAAGTTTAGGAATCTTTACATAATTTTCCTTTACATATATAATCTTTTCTGTATAAATACTTGTCAGATTTTATTCAACATTTACAATCAAAACAACCGATAGAGTAAAAGAGATGTTAACTTAAATCGCTTGATATCGTTTTCCGCTAGTTTTAGTGATTTGTCTTTCCATTATAGTATTTTAATGTGGCACAGATTACTGTAAAGTTACCAATTCTAATTTGCAACAAGCGTCTCGAAGAGAGATTTTCTATGGACCACTAAAATATCAGCGGTACCCACACCAATTTCCTTTATTTTGTGTGAACCCCCAGTAAGATTACATGATCGAACAGGGTCCATATGGACCCCGCTTGAGAAGTATTGATCTATATTCCAGCAAAGGCCGATCAATTTTTCATTGCCATTGTGTGAAAAAGAGTGTCAACGCCTGACTGGCGAGCGAGTGTCTTTCTGAGTACAATTGCCTGGATATATTTAGTATGCACATACGACAATTCACAATGCCAACCGGATTTACACGTTCATTCAACCTTGGGTCTCTGTGAACGTGCTTGAGTCTTCAATGCGAATCATCAAATCGCATAGCCGCCAAGTGATTCTCCGTATCATAATGAAGATTTGTGAATCGTGTGATCCGCTTAACGAGATACATTCCATTGCTAATTGTATCTTGCCTATTCGCCATCTTTCACAAACGCATGCCTTCCCCGTTATACAAATCGCAATCGAATTTATCTACTGGGATATCGTTATATTTTAAAATGGCGTTAACTGCATCTCTTAAGGCAGAACTCAGTCAATTCTAAGTACATAAAAATAATTCCTGCCGCTTCAATAATAATTTGTGATTGATTTCTTTCCGTCCTTAAACCAATTTAATTAATGTTTAAGAGACTGTTAAGTTGCAGGTGCGTGGATAGATTTCGGCCGATTCTAAATGCAGCAAATTTTATTTAAATCGCTTCCGAAATAATTAAGAGATTTTCTCAGCTGCTTCAAGTATGGGTGTTTTCGCAGAATTAAATTTACCGTGCCTAGCTCTCCACTTATTAAAACCAGTTTCATATCAGTTATCCGCACCGAATAAGTATTGGAAATAAATTTTCAGAAAACGTATTTCTGTAAGGATATATTTTACCGATGCAGACCAAACACACACAAGCATACACACGCAAACACGCGCACGCACACACACACACAAACACACACACACATATACATATATATATATATATATATATATATATATATATATATATATATATATATATATAATCATAATTACAGGCGGTCCTTAAAATCCATTCACTTATAATTTATTTGAAGAATATATACAATTATTGATCTTTTCTTTTTCTTATCATTTAGGTCTCATTTAAATACTCATGTAGATATACTGGACGCCATTATTAATGTACTTGCTGACGCTACAAATATAACAGCATCATCTACATGCAAAAAAGTAAAATAAAATAATGGAAGCCATATTATTAATAATAAAAAAAAGCAAACACAATAATATCAAAAATTGTTCATGGACACAATATCTTGACCGTGTTTTGAAAATGTAAACATTATGTAAATACATAAATACATTAATCTATTTCTTGTTAACAGTTATTAAATTTAAACCTTGAGAATGGCGAAATGTATCGCCGAAAGTACTCGGATAAAAAGAACAATTGCACAGTTTTTATATAATTTATCATCCGAAAAGAAAAAAATCAATTAGATCACATGAGAACTTGCATAAAAAACAAAATCAAAGCACCTTATCTGTCGTATTCAACGAAATGTGCATGAAAGCAATATATATATATATATTTATATATTATTATTATTATTATTATTATTATTATTATTATTATTATTATTATTAATAGTGAGACTATTTAGTAGCATTCAAAAATTCATCTAGTTGAGGTACCAACGAAAAAAAAACAAAAAAAACATCAGTTGGCATGGAAATATTTTGAGAAAAGAAATGCGGAAAACACGACACGTCGGTGAGAAAAGAAGTCGAGATAACCGGTCATGATCGATTACCTTTCAAACCTTTCTCAATAAACACACACACACGCACGCATACACACACACACACACACACACACACACACACACACACATATATATATATATATATATATATATATATATATAATTTTAGAAGATCATGAAAATATGCGGATTTTGCGCCTCAAAACATTACATCCAGATTGGCTTAATGACAAATTTATCAACATAGATAGAATTAATATATGATCCCACAAATGCGGCCCTACCCACATTTCTCCCCCACACAAGACAGACATGCCTGAGGTGTAGAGGCCTCACACTTATACACACACCCATACTTACACTCATCATATTCACTGACTCCCTAACAAAGAAAGAATACATTTACACAAACAGATCCCCTTTCCAGGAACCAATAAATCTCAAAATGCTCATGGGAATTCAGAGAAGTATGGATCCAGCCAGCCTTTATCTTGAATAACAACTTGAAAGAGACTGTTTGACAAACACAAGGTCTGACCTAAATTTATGATAAAAAAAAACCCAAAAAACAAAACAAATGAAAACTACAGATAAAGTTTATTTTCTCCATCAAATCATTCATTTCTGTAGTTCACTGCTACTAACACGTAGAAAGATTTTTTTCTCCTCATGATGGCCATGCTGGCCGAATTTAATTGATTAATCTAACTGAAATAGTAAAATGAAAAAAAAAAAATATAATATACAACCCAGTATGTCTGAAAATTTTAATTTTTCAATATATATATATATATATATATATATATATATATATATATATATATATATATATATATATATATCTGTGTGTGCATGTATGTATATATGTGCGTACGTATGTGTGTATATGTATCTATGTATGTATTTCTAATGAAGTAATAGATTCTTTATTTTTTATTCTAACAGATTTTACTAGTGAAATATTATTTTAATTAATACCAATATCTTTATATGTTTTTATTTTCATCTACATGACTGGATATTCGAGATATCTTATCAAAGAAAAATATATGCGGTCCGACAGGATTCGAATCTGCCTTCACTTTGGAAGGAAAAACCCTCGTTTGACCCAACGTATTTATACCGACTCAACGACGGAGTTCATCGGCGACCGTACAATGTTGAAAAATACTTTATAAACTCAATTTTATTACAAAGCCATAAAAATTAAGACGAGTTTTATTTATGAACTTACATTTTTTTTTCTCTCATGGCGTCAGTTTGCTGAGACACAAGTTTTCTCGAATATGCTTGTTATTTTTGATATCCTGGAAGGCACAACAAGTTGAACAAGTTGTCGCCGTCACATGAAATATGAGATTTGATGATGAATATCTTTGAGAAACACATTAAACATTAACCTCTTCTGTGATATATTTTCCAAATCAAAGGGCGTCGTTTAAAAAAACAAACAAAAAGCAAATAATATTATACTACGTTTATATATTTCAATATCCGCTGATGAGAAAAGGCTGCAAAATAAATTTCAATCGATTTTGTTCCTTCCTTTCCACAAATTGAATCTACTTGTTTAAGTTAATCCGGTTCTATTACTAGAAATTCTGAAAAATATGAAATCATATTAAGGAAAAAAATAATAAAACAGAAATACGCTTGATATTCTATATTTACTTCTTTCCGTTTGACTAACAACCTAATTTATATTATCTTTATTTCTTATATTATCTTAGATAATCCATAATTTACAACTTTTATTCAAGTTTAAATATGGAGAGTTTTGCCTTTGGTTATAAAAGGATAATATAATTAGATTTATTATTGCTAAAATATGAATCCGCATTAGCTATTTATTTATTTATTGTAGATAAAATAGAATAGATTAGAGAAGAATTGGTGAACAAGGAGAAAATAAAAGCAAGAAGAACGGGATAACATCCGTAACCATCGATCATTGTTTTATATGATGATATTGACGTAATTGTATTGTCAAGGGAGGTAATTGCTTCCGTACAAACGTAGATATAGAGATACAGATGCATTAAAAAGCTGTCTGCGTAGAAGTTAAAGGAGGCAACATACGTTAGTAGAACCACACACATACA
>OZ010595.1:99183169-99193169 GCA_963932145.1 Acanthosepion lycidas
AGTTTCCATGCCTGAGGATGGCTGAATGTACAGCCGAAAGTACTAGCAGATTAAAAAAAGACCATAAACAACTTGAAATTATTGAAAACAAGGATCTTAACATTCAACATAGGTTAATGCAACTTTACAATTTTGTTTGCGGGGAAGCTTTTCGGATATATATCATTAACTTAATTAGTGTAACTTTTTGTATGAATGATTCATGTAATATAAATTGAACTGCACCACACGCAAACATATATATATATATATATATATATATATATATATATATATATATATATATATATATGTGTGTGAAAATATTATAGAAACTAGGAAAGAAACTTGTTTGGTAAATAATCCAAAGTTCCTTAGTATTTTTGTTATTATTTTTAAAAAATAGTGCTCGATACGAAAGTAGAGCATAAATATAATTATTTATTTAGTTATATATATATATATAGAGAGAGAGAGAGAGTGTGTGTGTGTGAGAGAGAGAGAGAGAGAGAGAGAGAGAGATTTAAGCTGGATAGTCCGGGGTCTCTTACCCTGCAAACCCTATGAGAAAAAGAAATGTCTGAATTACAAACTATAGATAAGACATCAAGAATGCATTCTACTATATTTCGTAAGGCATAGCGATTAACTAACTAAAAATAACTGAAATAACTCCAGGTAGATCATTCTATGTGTCAGTCTAGAAGCACCTCCTCGTATGGAGGTCTCCTGTTCATATACATAGCGATAATTTATCCACCGTTCGTTGATAAACCGGTCACTTGATATTACCCAGCAGGTATAACCCAGCAGTCAGCGGTCAAATTATTGATCATGCTCACCGATGCTTAACTTCGGTAATCCGGGAACCGGTGATTTCAACGTGATATCAAAAAATATTATGGGGAACGATGTTTGTGAAATATTATGAAAGGAAATGTAAAAAATGATTAAAAATGCAAACCGATTACTTTGAATGTTGTTGAATATTTTCCAAAGATAGTCTGGCACAAGGTCAACAAAAACTTAAATGCAATTATATAGTATTACGTCAATCATTACGTGAGTTGATGGTTTCTCACTTGAAACAAGCGTTTTTGATTGTTTTGTCTATCTAGCAGTAGTGGAAATAGAGACTCCAGTTTGAAAACTAATTAAAAAGAATATAATTATGTTGGTCATAGAGCAATCACTAGTAATTTTCGATACGTTTTATATAATTTTTCATGAGGTATATTTTAATACCGAACACTACACTCATTTTCCCTCGGATATCTAATGTACACTAACTAACCATACAGATTTTGTCTAAGACACATGCTATGTAAGTGTGGCTCTCTGTCAGTCCTGAATCAAGCTAAGTAAATATGTAGAAACCGTCTTATAATGTCTGCGATTGCATTACCTCAATCTGATGCCAGTTCTATCGTATGCAAAATATCAGCAATTCATGTAATGTCTTTCAGATAACGAGAGGGAACGATTGTTCTATCGTAATATTGCCTTAAGACATTTCCATGTTTTTATTTTTGTTCTTTCTTCTTTATCTTCTTCTTTTTGTCGTGACGATCATGATTCTCCACAATTTTCTGTCCCATGTAAATCTTAATAATTTTTTTCTTTTTATTGTCTCTCCTAAACATTATTCCGCCATCCATTTGCTTTAACTCGCTAGGTAGATTGGTCATTGTTTTCCTCTGACCCTCTTTCCTTCAGTTTCTGCTGTGAGTATCAAATTTTCCAAGCTCTCTTTCCTCTTCATATGCCCTAGAATGCTCAACTGTCTCGTCTTTGTGTTAAGTATAAGTGTCATTTTGTTTCCCTTTTCATTAAAATTTTGTCGTTTCTTACATGTTCGTTCCAAGGTATTACAGCAATCCGAATTGCAATCCGAATTTTTGTTGCTTCAAAAGTCTTCTTCATCTGTTAGATTGTCCAACATTCTCTACCATAAAGGGAGACTGATATTACATAACAGTTCATTAGTCTTTATTTTATTTCTAAAGAAATTCTTGTTTTTAAATAATTTGATTAGCTTTTGAAAGTTATTCGTTTTGTTAAAGCGACTTTTTGTCGCACTGTCTGTCCCTTGTTATTCGATAATGAAATTGATTTATTGTTTATCTTGAGAATTTGTCTATATTTCTGAGATGAGGTATTATATATACAATTTACATTATTTGGACTATTGTCCTCATCTTTTTCACCATATTTATTACAACGTTTCTGCCTTTCACTATCTGTGTATATTTCTGAGATGAGATATTATATATACTATTTACATTATTCGGACTATTGTCCTCATGTTTGTTGCCATATTTATTACAACATTTTGGACTTTTAGTATCTGTTTATATTTCTGAGATGACGTATTATGTACATTATTTACATTATTCGGACTATTGTTCTCATCTTTGTCGCTATATTTATTACACCGCTTCGGCTCAATAATGTAAATTGTTTATCTTGGTTTCAACAATTCGGATCTTGCATGTTGGTTTGTCCTCACACACTAAATATTCTTAATGTTGATTGTCCCCTATTATTTATAGGGTACGATAGGTTAATTGTCGCCATTTTATATTTTTAATTTCGCCCATGCACGTTGTTTGTTTGTTTTTTTTGTTTGTTTTTTGGTCCTGACCTTTCTTTTTCCCTTTACCACCGATGTAACGTAAATTCTCGGCGTCCTTTCCATAAATATTTTCATGATAATTGTTCGCATGATCGTTCTCTACGTTACCTAGATTTATGAATTTAAGCGCAGTACTAGATTGGCGGAAAGGTCTCATCATTTTACAGTTGATCTAGTTACATGTAATCATAAGTTCTACACACTAACTGTTTAGTCTCTGGCACTTCTCACTTATGGAAGTCACTTCTTGCTTTTCAGTCAAATTTTATCTTCAAAGATTTTAATGCAATACCAAATGTTTTATCTTTCTTCTTAATTCGTGTTCCGTTATTGTTCACTCTCCTTAAATGTGTTTTTTTTTTTCCTCATATTATCTCACACTAACAAATTGTGTCTTAGTGGCTTTATAGCCTTGCTTGGAGTGAAATAATTATGAAAGAAAATACAGTTTATCTTGCCGATCAATAAACAGGTGGCGACTGAAAATTATCAACGCTGATAAGAGGCACTTACCCTGATTGAGAGCTGCTTTAAACCATTTCTTTTATTTACAAATAAATCGACAATTATTTCAAGGAAGATACGGAATAATTATAATATATATACATATATATATATATATATATATATATATATATATATATATATATATATATATATATATATTATTCTTAAAACAAGGAACATTTTATTAATAAAAAAAGTCCCGATACAAAATTAAAATCTAGATTTAATATAAAAAATAAATAAACTAAAGTACTTTTCGACCGACGCTTCGTCAGAAGAAAAATCGCCATAAGAAAAACTACTGAAAGGAAAAAAAAAACCTCCTTGTAATAGAATTAAGAGAAACAAGGAGAGGGGAGGAAAAAAATTAAAGTTGTCCAGAATCAAACAAAGAATCGCCGAAAAGTGCCAGATTATTTTTCAGCTCCCTCTCTCCACTTAGTTGGACGAGACCTGCTGATAACAACTGCCTTCAAGATATTATGATGATCTGTCGTTCGAACCCTGGTCAGCACAGAGAAGAAATCTTTTAAATAATTGGTCCCACAAGAGGCATAACATTGAGTGTCCGGATGCCAATGTAACATAAATAAAAACATGTACCTGCTGCGCAATTCGCATTTCCAGCCGCTGGAAAGTTTTACCGAAATAGACACGCAAACATTTAAAACGATAAATAACAGAACTTTGCTGATTGGTAGACAAGACATCCTTACGGACAGAAGGGAAATCAACATCCAGTAGAAAAGATGTTACTTACTACTACAGATTTGAAGCAGAACATGATAGTAGAGGAGATAATATCAGCGTGAGATTGGCTAAAGGAGCCAATCCATAGTAACTGCATGTTGACTGAACACTTGGTTGGACCAAATATTTTAATTTCATTAAACCTAGGGCCTAATGTTAAAATTAACAGAAATTCTTTTTATTAAAAAAATGTTAATTTTTGAAGAAAGCTTATTTGTAATTTACCCTGAGTCTAATGAACAGTTTTATGAAAGAGGACAATTTACATTTTTCGGACTATTGTCTTCGTCGCCATTTTTATTACAACGTTTCCGGCCTTCATGATGTTGTTGGAATATCGAACTGAATCGTTTATTTTGTTCACTGAGGTCAACTGTTCTAGTTTCACGTGCCATGATCCTTTTAATGGAAATCAGTTGTCAGTTATTTACTATTAATTCCCCTCTCCATGCTCTTAACTGGGTATTAAACCGACATTCTTTGGGTCCAGTCACTGGATCTAACTAACGTCTTTATCCACTGTGCCATGAGCACATCTGTGGTTTATAATACCCGAAAATTCATTCTCGGTATTATAAACCTAATTCTTCAACAACATTTTTTACCAGTGCTCATATTACAATTTTTTCTGTTATCATCCCATGATTTTACGAGAGCTGATATTGCAATCTTTGTTGTTATTATCGCTTTTCTCTGGTACTCCTTATTAGTCCAAATAATGTAAATAGGTTACATAATACCTCATTTGAGAAATATAGATATATACTCAAGTGGTCAATTGTAATGAATTTACGTCATAACGAACCGTCTTTAAAAAATATTATGTACGAACAAAAATAAAAATTATATTTCCGTTTTCTAATGAGTGCATTTCATAAAATGTCAATCTCGTAGTGGAGATATGTAAACATTTTGATTTTATGTTTGTATCCAACGAAATATTTAAATTACTGTTTCCACATAATTAAACAAATGAGATCTGTTAACAAAAAATGAATTAGACAAATGACATCACAGAATATGAACTCTGCCTCTTAACTATTTTGGTGTATTTCTGTAGATATGGCGCATAAAGGATTTTGTTGATAAGTTCCCTTGTTTATCAGACCCAAAGCTCCAACAACAAAAGAAACAGTGCCATATTTTTTTTTATTTGCAGGTATTTGTATGTACCAATCTATTGAAAAAACATTAACAGATATTTTGTCACTTGGTACGCTCATGTCAATCACCGTACGATCGATGTCCTTTCTGTCTTTCATAATAACGTTTGATCGATTAGTTTGTAGATTATTATTATTATTATTATTATTATTATTATTATTATTATTATTATTATTATTATTATTATTATCTCTTTAGTTTTATGTTGTATACATATCTCTTTCCAGTTCCAAACCGGAGATTTAAGTTCAGAAATGGCTTCGTGACAAATTTCCACCGATCATTTTTGTTACCACCACCACCACTTATTATTATTATTATTATTATTATTATTATTATTATTATTATTATTATTATTATTATTATTATTATTATTATTATCTCCATGGTTTTCTGTTGTATACATATTTCTTTCCGGCTCCCAACCAGAGACGTACGGTCAGAAATGGCTTCATGACAATATTCCACCGATCATTTTGTCAATCCATCACAAAAAACAACATCCTAAGAACACTCATTTTTTAAATAGATAAAACTCTTCCGTTTCTGTGAGCGTCACTTATAGTGCTCTATCCCTTGGTATTGAGCATTAAAAATAAAGTTTGCCTAGAAGCAATTTCCTGATTTATCCGGTTTGACCTGTAATTTTTCGGAAAATAATTTTTTTTTTTTATAGATGTTCTATTAATATTACATACAAAGTCATATTCCCTGGAATGTTCATCACGAATATAGTTTAAACTTTAACTTTCAAAAATAACACCCGCTAAATATACGTTCTTTCCCTGAATACCGTTTGTGCCAAAATTGAATTTCTCTTTTTAAAAATAAGAAAAATCCATTTAACGATTTGAAACGTGATATATCAGTTCTTTCTTCGCTTACAGTCAAACATGATTTGCCAACAATATATTTACATTTATATATTTATATATTTAGCCATATTCCTTACAAGGTCATATACCTAAAACTTGCCTCGGAGAATTTCCTTAGATCAACGAAATATCGAGTTGAGTATTTTCCAAAAGTAACATTTTTTTCCTGACACTTTACCCATTGCAATTATTCATTGTGCGATGGTTAACAAGCTAATCTTGTCGATAATTGCTAGATTGGTGAGATTACTTCTCAGTGAAGAGAGACTCTTATTGCGGTCTCGGAAATGACTAATTTTATTTCAGTGAATTAAGACAGTTCGATTTTCACACGAAAGAAAAATAATTCTAAAAATTTTGAAAATTTACTGATTCAAACGAAATCACAGCAACCACGTCTCTTAATTTGGCAATGGGATTTACTAGAATTCTATATTTTCTTTTATTAAAATGAATCTTCAAAATATGGTAAAAGCAAAAAAGCTAAAATATGACTCATAGAATGTACAAGAAGAGGCGAAGAGTTTTAAAAGCATTTTGGAAAAATTGCAGAATGGATGAAAATGATTTAAATATAGATTTGAAGAAAATCTTGCTATATGAAGTTGAGTCAATATTGTCATTTCTAATTAGCTCGTGTTTGTTGCGTGTTTAAAAAAAGACGATCGTTAAATATGAAATAGCAAATCATGACTCATGAACAATTTTTAATATAAAGAATCAGTTATTAATGTACTTTATCTTTTTTGTTGCTTTCTTCCTTCTCCTCTCCATCCATCCCCGTCTCTCTCTCTTTCTGAATGAAGATGAAGATATATCTTGTCACTCGCTGTTTCTCTCTCTCTCTCTCTCTCAATCACTAAGTTATAATCTGTTTCTCTTTGTATCTTTCCATTAGTTCTGTTTTCCTTACCATTTTTATTGTTGTATTTTTTTGTTTCTTTTCTTTAAATTTCATTCTGTACTTCTACCTTTCTTTCTATTTTCCTTTCTTTCTTTTTCGTTCCTTTCGTTCCTTCTATTTCTTTCTTTCTTTTCTTTTCTTTTATTTCCTTATTTCTTTCTTTCTTTTTTATTTCCTTCCGTTTTCGTTTCTTTCTATGCTTGTTTTTTTTTTCTTACATTGCCTTTCATTTTTTCTTTCTTTTTTCTTTCTTTTTTCGTTCTTTATTCGTTCTTTATTTCTTTCTTTCTATTTTCTTTTCTTTCCGTTTCATTTCTTTCTTTATTTTCCTTTCCTTTCCTCCTACTTTCCTTCCTTTTTCTTTCTTTGTTTTTTTTTCTTTCTTTCATTCCATTATTTTATACAAGTTTTTTTTACTTTCGTTTTTTTTACAACTAAAATTGTTTTAGTGTGTATGAGTATAAAATTTGTTAACAGTCCTTTTTTATAGCCTATTTGTTAGAATTAAAGAAATCTGATTTCTTCGCGTATAGGTGTGAGAAAAAAGAGGCAAGGCAGAAAGTGACAAATAAAGTGTAAGTACGTTATATACAATACCTATGGACACTAATGCTTATGTGCCAATCCGCATGAATACGTTGGACACTATTGTAAGTGTCAGTAATATGCTGTCTATGTAGTCCAACACTATCAGTAGTTTGCATACTTCACGCCGCTGGTGAGTATTGCATTTTGTTGATGTTATAAATATTACCATTTAATTTCTAACCTTCGATTTGGTTATTCTTCATTCAATAACATTTTCTAGTTTACAATAAAGTTCCATTTAGCTTGGTGAGGAAAAAAGATGAAGAAGTTAAGGAAATCCTTTTCAGCTGAGCAGGTGTCGTCTTTTACAGTCTCTTTACTGGTTTGTGCCTCTAGAAAATTTGCTGAAATATGATACAAAGGGATTTTAAAGCTTGTGTTTTTATTTTTGTTGGGAACGCAACAGCTTGGTTGAAAATTGGTGAATATTTATTTTCAAGACATTAATTTATTAACCGGAAGAATGCGCAATCCTCCGACTCAGAAACTTTATTTTTAATCTTGTGTTTGATTAACTTGGTGTTTATTTGCGGCTTCCCTCCACAAATATATTGCTGCGGTGTCGGTTCCACTTTAGACATTTTCAGAATTTGCGTAACAATAACAATCACATTATACATATATTATATTTATTTCTTACTCCTCCCAGCTCAGAAAGCCATTGTATCTTAGTGGATTTATTGCATTGCTTAGAGTGAAATGATTAAAAAATAAAGGCAATACCCACAGTTGGTAAGGTATTCCCATTTTAAGACATTATTTTTTATATTTACATATTCTTTTTATACATACAAATATTTAAGTAAATGCTCTGTTTATAATAAACAGTATTAACAACATTTACCGGCAATGCCCGAGAAAAATTAATAGAAAATATGGGTCCTCCGACAGGAATCGAACTATATCCTATATCGAACCGTCATATAGCCTGACGTGCTTTAGCCGATAACTATTATAAACAGAGAATTTATTTAAATATTTGTATCTATAAAAAGAACGTATAAACATGAAAAAAAAAATTAAAATAATAATTGTCGGATTTTATCTATTTCATGTATGATGTCATTTGTTTACATTAGGATACGCATTGAGCAGATATGAATGCATGAGAGAAAATCATGGACAATTGTGTTTAAATGCAGTAACATCGACCTTGCTATCCAAACGATCCTCTGTGGCCCATTCGGTTATAGCACGTTGGGCTATATGACGGTTCCGTATAGGAGACAGGTTCGATTCCTGTCGGAGGACGCATTCTATCTATGAAAATTTCTCGGACATTCAGTCCGGTAAGTATTATTAATACTGTTTATTATAAACAGAGCATTTACTTAAATATTTGTATCTATAAAAAGAACGTATAAAATGTTTTAAAATTCATTGTCGGATTTTGTTCATTTCATCATCTATTCCTTTTTCTATATAAAAAAAAAAAAGAGTTAAAATATATATAAAAATTGCATGCATGCATTTCCTTTTGTTATTACATCAACATATGTTGGCATAATAAAATTGAACTTAATAAAATATATATAAAACTATTTTATTAAAGTTTACCCAGTTTTGTTATATTCAAGGAACTGTTCTCTTCATTTGAAGCATTCTTCTTTAATCAAAATATCACATATAAACCCATTACTCAAATATATATCCAAGCACGTAAAAACACGCACTCACTGAAACATACATACATATGCAAGCAAACAGACATACATAGGATTATTAATTCTGACCTGTATCGTCAACACTTCCTATTCATTAAATGAACCATCAATTATTCTCTTTACAATCTGGTACTTTTGCCTGAAACGTTTCAACGGACACAAGGATCTCATCATCAGAGTTCAATGATCAATTCTGACACTCAAGAGAAATATATTAGTGACAAGCAACTTCTCAACTCACAATTCATTTTATAGTTGCCTATTGAAAAGACAAAAAAGACATTGTCATTTCAGTTCAGCGTTTTGTCGTCTGTCTTCTTTGTCACCTGAGCTACGACTCGATTTGATCAAAAATTCGGTCTTAACTGGTAATTCCAGCCAAAAGCGATACTAGCCTCCTTACCCTCTACCCTAATTCTCTTTCAAATATTCTTACGATACTGAAATTTCCTCGTCAGCCTCGCGTACATCGTGACAAAGACATGCAAATAGTGGTTCAGCTATGAGATGAGCGTTCTTGTTTTGAAGATGCCGGAAGTGCCAGTCGGCCATTCATTATTTTCTTCGTATTTTTTTTTTTTTTTTTGCTTCTGTCTTTTTATACCTTACCTTGAAAAGTCAATTGATGAACGTTTTGAAAATGACAACATCACGTGTCGTGTAACGCTTCCTGAGGATATTAACCATATAAAGAGGATGCCAAAAGCTACCTCTTGAAAAGAAATGTCACGAAAGCGTTTATGGCGACAGACGCCGGAAGGGCTGCTTTACTGTAGTGAATTGCTTGTTGGTACTGATTTGTTGTACTTGTGACGAATTCTTCTAACAGGAATTTGTCATTTGAAATTGTCTTTGTTGCGCTGCGGGTAATATTCACGGGAGGAAACAAGAAAAAAATGTAAGGGGAAGAATTTCAATACACTGAATGTATTGG
>OZ010595.1:99198169-99240669 GCA_963932145.1 Acanthosepion lycidas
TTTTGGTATATGAGGAAAACATTTTTAACTTAATCTTATTTAAAAAAAATGTTTTAAGTGAATAAGATTTAAAAATACGATTTCTTTATATAGTAAGTATCTTTATTTCAACTTTCCTCAAACAGACAATTGTTTTTAATGTTCAAATCAACTTCAGTGATTTATAACCAGAACCTCCAGTGACCCAATGTGCCACCGGAAGTCTAATTTTGCATAAAAATTCGTCGTTGTTCAGATGTTCCCTCCATGGAATTCTCAGCATCCTTCTGCAGAACCATATTTCTGTTGCTTCAAGTAGGAGAAAACAGTGGTAGAGACACATAGACGTCTATTTTGTGTTTCAAATACTGCCATTTTTATTATTATACACAGTCTTAATGTAAAAAGTGCAACCGACTATTATATTAATCTTAGTTGAACACTTGATAAGAACAAACGTCTGAATTTTTATCACAATCACGCAGTACTTGTCATCCTGCTAACGCCGTTGATTTGATCAGCTGACTTCTAGCAAATTTGTGAGAATCACTGTGTCCGACTTATAGAAAAAAACGTGTTTCTCAATCTTTTCAGCAAAAAATTACCGTGTTTGAGTTTATATATGCTTTTAAATAAATTTGTCAGATGAAGCTTCCACTGAGAAAGAATTGCCTTATGACGATACCAACAAAAAGTTTTTGTTAAAAGAAAAAAAAGATAAAGTTATTAGTCCAAACTAATCTTTGGTTATAAGGAACAGTGATGAAGAACATAGTACGATCAATGTGTACAACAATGAAAACATTCATGACAGAATTTAAAGGAACAATTAAATTTGGATTTAGTGATTTTATTCTTTATCTTGCGTGACCTCATGTTTGCCGAAGAAGAAACATTTAACAATGCATACCAAATGCTGGCTTGATGTAAGCCTGAAATAATTGCTATATTATAAACACTGCCTCGCATCATTAAATTTCTTTATTGTGTATTTAAATGATCAGAAAGGGAAAATTGATGATCTAAAGTCACATTGTTATGTATTTATGCTAACCATTCAGAGGATTCACACTTCCTTGCATCTAACTTCATTTGTTACTGTAAATTTGAGGATTTTTAAGAGTAAAAATCTTTTAAACTGAATTACTTATAATTGTTCAACTTATAACATTAACCGTAGCATCACGCATTCTTTCTCATCAAGTAACCGAAGGGACTATTATATTAGCATCAAATGTATGTTAAAATCATAGTTATACTTGTTTTCTAATGAAGTAGGATTCAAAATTGTAATACTAAATTCTGACAACGCATTCGGTTAAAGAGTGATCCCTTCCAAAATCTAAGTAAAATAATGAAGACAAAGAAAATAAGATTACAAACAAAGAAAAGAGTTCCGTATTTCTATGTATCGTTCTATTAATGTAGAAGATGCTGGTCATTTTTTCTCATAGATGAAGAGAATATGAGAGTCAAATGAAATCTCGTTCTATGGAAGGATGCTGCGAATACCATTGATGTAGCGCGTAAGAAACGAAGACCAAATAAGGAAAATGGAAAGAAAAAATCACTTATAATCAAAATCAGAAATAGGCAGCTGATATTTCTTGGAAGCATAATGTGAAAGAAAACGTTTCAGAATTTTCCAGTCTAATGGCATATCATTGGCAAGAGGGACAGGCAGTGTGCTACCTACCTGACAAACGAATGTGTGAATGGATGACGGAACCTAAAGTCGCGGGTCTGGCAAGGGTACAAAAGTTACTGATGGCTACAAAAGATATATCGTTGAGAAACATGACGGGCAAGGCTCATAGAACCTGATGTAGTTAAGAAATAATTACTTCCTAAACAACTTGATCCAATATCTTAGCTGGTCGCTGTTCATATAAATGATTCTGTAACAATTTTAGCATCTTTAATTTAATTTCTTAATATGATATATCTAATTACCTTTGTTAATTATAAATTGATAAATAGGAGTATTGGTAAGAATTTAAAAAAAAAGCATTTTCCCAAGTGTGTTTTGACCATGAAGACACGCACGATTTTGAAGACTGTCAACTTTGATAATTACTGATTAAATTTCTTATCAATTCACTCTAAGCAGGGAGAGAACAGCACTAAGATGAAAAGAATTATCGAAATAGAACGAATGCTACACACACACGTACAAACACACACATACACACACGAAAAGAAAAAAAAGACATTATGGAGATAATTGGACAATAAATGAACATTCAAAGAGTCAGAAAAGTGACGACTTTGCTTTTTTTTATTCTTTTGAATATCGTTGTTGACAGGAAAGTAAGAATCCATGAACTAAGAACCTCAAAAATTGAAATGCATCATCAGTCGTCATCTTGAATTGTTATCATTTATTTATTGAAATACAAAAGAAAGAAATTATATTTTCAAGGTTTCAATGCTGCAAGATGCGCAGAAAAATCTTTTTTTTTCTGAATTTCAGAAAGGAAGGATGAAAGGAAAAAATCGTGCGATACTGGGTCTTGAAATGGAAAATATTCAATGAGAAATATAATCATTTACTAAAGAATTATAAGAATATATTATGTATTATTAGAAAATTAAAATTTATCTTCACATCAGTTTGTTGAGTTTTATAAAAGGATAAGCAGTTATTTTCTTGTCTTTCTCAGTTGTATTTATTAATTCGTGTGTAAATTAAGCTTTAACTGTCAATTTCAATGTAAATGTGAATGCATTCAGAGAGAAGTAAAATAGTATAATTTTAATATAATTTTATCCTAGAATCTTGAAATATTGAGAAAATTATGCTGCTTTTATTGTTAATACCAAGTTGCCTACATTTAGGCTGGTAACGAAAGCTAACTTTATTCAAGGTAGATTTGCAGTACAAATCAACACTTTCAAAGAAAAAAAAATAACATTCCGTATTTATTAAAAACGAAAATAACTTTGGTGAAAATCCCTTGATAGTAGAATTATTGATTCTAGACAAAATGTTAAAATACGGCAGGGATTTTTTAGATATCTCCTTAAAATAAATATCCTTAAATATCTTCTTCGTTCACAAACAAAAATCCATTAAATAAATTCCCAGAAGATTTTCAATTATATTAAATATGTAAATGTAATAATAATAATAAAATAAATAATGATTATATTAAAAATCAAAAATTAAAAAACATAAATAAAACTTCACCACCAACACGTTAATTTATTAGGCAATTAATTAAATCCCATAGCGTGCTCCATAGTCTGATATTTCTTCAGCAGGAACTTTTGAAAACTTAACGATAGTTTTCCTCCATGATATTTCTATGTATAAATTTAAGTTATATCAGACGTGCCTTAACCGATTGGGGTACGAAGAAGTTTTTCTGATCAAGCAATATATGCCTATTTCAATCAAGCAAGATCCTTCTCATCACAGATCCATCCAATTCATCATATCTCTTCAGTTTCGTATCTAAACGTCAACAAAGTGATTTAAAAAAAAAAAAAGTAACGGATTTATTAATCGGACAGGTTATTTTAGTAAATACTCCGTTTATTTATTAAACAGCTTATTTATTTATTTTCGTATGAGGGCCTGAATATTCGATATTAATTAAATCCCATAGCGTGCTCCATAGTCTGATATTTCTTCAGCAGGAACTTTTGAAAACTTTCGATATATATAGGCACGGTGGAGTAATGGATATCGGCTTGGGTTGAGGAATCGGAGAGCCGAGTTCGAATTCCAGTCGGATCCATTACATTCACTTACGTGCTAATACCCTTGGGAAAGGTATGAATCCCCTTCTTCTCCCTCCAGCTATGGGTAAAATAACAGACTGGGTTCTATAGCCTTGGATGGCAACTGGTCTAGGAGAAGGACAACTCTGAATTCAAAACCTGCGGAGGGTCGTTTTGGAACCTTGTGGCATTCGGTGCACCAGGTCTCTGTATTCGTCCCTCCAAAAAGTGTGGATGGTCCTGCACGAGGCCTTCACCACTATAATCAAATCTCATGTGCCGGTGTCGGGCTGTCGGTTTCCTGGAAACTGATCTGCTTGACCCTCATACGTCGAATCATATATATATATATATATATATATATATATATATATATGTCACAGTCATTGTGACTGAGGGTTTGTTCAAATTGTTGATCACGTTAGATAACACGTTCTCTCCAAGAAACTGTACATAAGGTCTGCACAACATAGTTGCAGTATAAACCACAGTTTGTCTCTGTGTATGTTGAACACAAATGTAACTGAGCAAACGCCTGCAATTGGGATTGGATAGCCTCCCTAATAGACGGTCATCCTCGAATTTATGTGGCCAGCGATTATATATATATATATATATATATGTATGTATGTATTGTTAAATATAACAGACAATTAATGACAAGTATGTCTGATCATGAGCCGTTTTAAAGGTCGTATGTTTGCTTTAATTTCGGAGGAAAATAAAGACAAAAATTGTCCAAAATAAGTTTTATTAAGATAGTCCGTGATTTCAGCTTTCGGTTCGCATAAGCCATCGTCGGAGTGGTTATACGGATATTTAAACAAAGATATATATCTTCGAAGGTGATATTTTGTTATGTTGACATAGAAGATTGCTATGCGACGTAACGATGCTTAGATCAAGAACCTACTTAATAAAAAATATCCAAATTTTGGACAATTTGTATCGTTATTTTCACCCAAAATTAAAGCAAATGTATATATATATATATGTGTGTGTGTCTGTGTTTTTGTGTGTGTGTCCCTAAAGGGAAAAGGACAATAAAAAAACTGTAGTATTAGCCGAAGCGTTTCGTCCAGTATGAACATTTTTGAGGCAAAAAAGAAACGAATTTATTGAAACAAATTATCTATAAATAACAAAATACCATTAGCAACTAGAAGAATTGAGAAACGTTATTTTATATTCATATGGTCAACGGAAAACTGAAAAATATAAAATAGCGTTTCTAAACTCTTCTAGTTGCCAACAAAATTTTGTTTGTTGCTTATAGATTATATGAGTCAATATATTCATTTACTTTTTTCACTCGAAAAAGTCCATATAGGTCGAAATGCGTTTTCCTATTGCCTTTTATCTTTTATACATATTGTCTTTTTCTACAGGTTAATTCTGAAAAAATGTTACATATATATATATATATATATATATATATATATATATATATATATATATATATATATATATACACATTTAATATATATATATATATATATATATATATATATACACACACACACACATATATATATATATGTGTGTGTGTGTGTGTATGTGTGTGTGTTCGTGCGTTGTGTGTGTGTGCATGTGTGTGTGTTTGTGTATCTGTAAAGGTACAAAATGAATAAAAAACAAGAGGAAAATTTTCTTAGCTGACGCTTTACCTCCTCTGCAAATGTAGGATTTATTTTGTTGCACGTGTTTATAAGTGCAAGGATGTCATTCGTTTGTCAGGGCTTTTAAATTTTAGAATCTTGCTGAGTTTGGTTAGCTAAAAGGAAGCAATTAATATTCCAGAAATATATTTTGTAATAAATCAATATTATTTAAATTCTGATCAGACTGTTACCAGATTGTTACGTCCATCCCAAAACATAACAATATGATCACCATTTTAAAAGTATTCATTTATTAAAAAAATAAAATATTAAAAAAATAAATTATAAATAAATAGCGTCCTGGGTATGACGATAAACTACATCCACGTTCCGGGTATGACGATAAACTACGTCCTAACAACAAGACTTCAGATTATGTTTTCGGAAAAATAATGTTGCCAGCTATACGTTTTTGAAACAATAATGTTGCCAGCTATAAGTTTTTTGAAACAATAATGTTGCCAGCTATAAGTTTTTTGAAAAAATAATGTTGTCAGCTGTACGTTTTTGAAACAATAATGTTGCCACCTATACGTTTTTTGGAAAAAATAATGTTGCCAGCTATACGTTTTTGAAACAATAATGCTGCCAGATCTGCGTTTTTTGAAACAATAATGTTGCCACCTATATGTTTTTAAAACAATAATGTTGGCAGCTATGTGTTTTTGAAATAATGTTACCAGCTAGGCGTTTTTTTGAAACAACAATGCTGCCAGCTATACGTTTTTTGGAAAGAATAATGTCGCCAGCTATGTTTAATAGTACTGTATATTTAATATATGTATAGGTATATAAGTGTGTATGTATGTATATATATATATATATATATATATATATATATATATATATATATATATATATATATATATATATATATATACACACACACACACACACACATATATATATATATATACATACATACCATAATTTGGCATTAAATGACCCAGAGTGGTTGATATGCCATAAAACCCAACCAACCAACCTATAAATAAATATTTCTTGAAAATTACTCGCTTATTTTTGTCCAACTATTGGATCGTATTCCATTTGGTAGAGGACATTTACTGGCAGAATGATGCGGCGCCTGCCGTAAAGATGGTGGTTCATCACGATAGAAAAATAGTCACTCTATTTGTATCCTTACATCTTCAGTTTATATCGTCAGTTTACATCGTCTTTTCATACTGCCATCTATTCATATCCAAGATACTGAACTTATGTACGGAGGTGTTGTTCATGTATCTAGGTTAGGATGAAGGCACTTAAAAGATTTTGGGACCCACTTACATCTGCGAGTTACGTATGCTAGCATGGAGTCTCGATGAATAGTGCAAAAAAGGACATCAGACGAGAAAGTATATCGTGTAAACGGTAACTGGAAAATATATTCATATAGAAGGAACTGAAGGCGCATACGACCATCGAGAGAGGCTGATCATCATTTCCAACCCAGAACAAAACCAAGCCTGAAAGAACGAATCACAAGTGAGCAGCCACTGTCACGTGAGCCATGACCAGATTTTAATAGAACTTTAACGAGAAGGAGCCATGTAATCAACAAACCAGCACGTTACAGAGTCACATACATATAGGGTCAGAATAATTCCAAACAAATGCAGTCTATCCCGGTTCAATAATTATTATTATCTCCCTTAGCTCGTACAATGAGAATGTTAATAAAGATTTGCTGCGGGTCAGTTGTCTCCCCGTTCATGATGGCGCCCAGTTAATCCAAATGTTAATCATGTTCGATTTCTTTCTTTCGACGTGTATAACACCATATCATTACAATTTCTGTTGTGTTCCATTGTCTTGATACCCAGATCTCGTGCTAATCTTGCTTAATGGTTAATACAACCCTGATTGTATCCAACTGCCCAACGGTTATTATAACGCACACACATGTCAGGTGTTCCCAACACGACTGTTATTCTCCTCTCGTTGTTACCACTGACAACAGATGAATCACGGAATGCTATGTCTGGCTAGGGTTCTCACAGAACAACAATACACCTGGCTTAATTTAATGGTTTGATGTGAAATTGCGTGTTAAGTCCATACCTGTATTATATTATATTAACCTAAACCACCATATTTGGGCGTAACACAGACCACGCATTTCTCAGTATGTCAATTTGACAGCATTTACGAAAAATATTATTAGTAGTAGTAGTAATAGTATTGATAGTAATAGTAGTAAGAAATTGCAAGAATGACTTGTTTAAATATAACAGCTTCAACTAGGAAAGCTGTAAATAGAATAGAAATATACACATTTTAAAAAATCGCTAGAAAGCGATGTAGATCAAAGTCTTCCCTAGCTAAGGCTACCTCCCCACAATTACGGAATTTAATCGCCTGATCAACTTTAGACACATACCGCTGCTAAACTAGTTAAGTGACGAATATACTCATCAGCAAACGACCCAACTGTGGATTTTAAGATTCATCCTTCAATTACCACTGCAGTATTAGAAACAGCTGGCATTGGAAATACACACATTAAAATATCGCTTCAATGTACTCATTTTCTGAGATACAGAAGATGGTGCTCAGGAAACCACATAATCAGAAAAAAATATATGATATGCTTAGTAGTCTTCTTAGAAAAAGCTTCCTTGGTTTCAAATCACATGTAAACTCACTTGGTAAAGAATTGTATGAAACAGAAAACCAGTAAACCGCGATATAATAAGCATAATTTAAATTTTCTCTTCTAAGCGTCTATTATTGTTGCTCAAGACATTTGACATTCCAAACACGCTCCTGAGTATCCATTCACAACAGGTGACTGGACAGTCCCCCATTCTTCCTCTAATCCAAATCTTCCACAAAATCTCAGCAAGTATTTGGAGATCAGTTCCTATTTTATTTGGAACGTCTCCAATCTCGATATACAAAAGTCTTCTTCAGTTCGTGTGCGTGCTTATGATATATCGAACTTTTTTTAAATTCTTTCCGACTCATATTCCATTCTTTCTAATTTAGCTGATTTTCATCGCAATTTTTCACTCACATTAGAAAGCAGCCCGAATCTGTAATGAAAATAAAAAGTAGAACATGTCTAGATTTGTACGCGGATTCATTTCCCTTTTTTTTCTTTTTTTACTGTTAAGCCGAGAAGCTGATTTACTGACTGGGCTACAATAATTCAGACTCCAGGAAAATCAGATTTAACCTTTTAAAATTACTTTTTTTCTTTTATTTCGATTACTAGGTGTCATATTTCGTCTTTCATCTAAGTACAATACTAGTTTCAGAATGCTTATCATGTATTTATTTTTTATTACATGAAGCAACATTATCAATACCAGAAATAAAATTCAATGCCAATTCAATTTTCGCTCTAAATATTCTAGTTTTCCAAATACTATTCTGTCTGACAATACGTCATCTAATATATTGTTTTTTTTTAATAAATAATACTCCTAATAACAATAATATTTAAGAGAAGTGCCCGATTTAAGAAAAGAAAAAGAAAGCAAAAACAATTTTTGATAATGTTAAACAATATTTCAACAGAATGTCTGTCTTCTTCAGGTTATATTAAGAAAAATCAAATATATAAATCTACAAACATATGTAAGCTTTATTTTTTACAAATTTTGCAATGCCTTGTAATGAAAAACGGTTGTCTTGGCAATGAAAGCTTCAAAAGGAATAAAACATTGTCAGCTTGAAGGCATGCAACTGAAATGTGCTTAATCTGATGGTGATCTTGTTCATTTTGGAATTTTCCCTTAGTTGAAAAGTTACTAAGAGGAATTAATCAAATAGCTTATTATAAATCTTATGGAAGTCACTTGTCATTCTGTTCATTCCCCCGGCTCGGTGAGTTAGTAATTTGAATACGTAAATCTTCTTATACGTTTCAAGGGTCGACAGGTCGCTAGATTCTGAATCATTTTTTCAGAATATGAACCTTAAGATGATAGTCAAAATTATAGTCATTGGAGATAAGATGCTCTGCAAACTCTGTTGATGTAGAAATGTTGTGTCCGGCAACATACATGTGTCTATTGAATATTTTATTTAATTTGTCCGAGTTATAACCGACATGAATCAAGTCATGTTTGGTACATTGGGCGGCGTATATTAAATGGAAATCTGTACAATTACCACCCTCTGTGGAAATTGGGATGATTCCCTTCGAGTTTCTGACAGAATTATCTTGACTCGTATTGTTTTCCACTTCTATAAGTGTTTTCGAAATAATAATAATAATAATAATAATAATAATAATAATAATAATAGGTATTATTATTATTATTATTATTATTATTATTATTATTATTATTATTATTATTATTGTTGTTGTTGTTATTTCCTTTGATTTCTGGCATTTACACATTTCTTTGCGGGTCCAGCCCAGGGACCTAAGGGAACAAATGTCATCATGACACTTTCCACTGACAAAAAAAAAAAAAAAAAATTACATAGATAAAACACTTCGTAAAGTGTGAGCTGTACTTGTCAGAACAATTTTTTGTATCACTTTGAGGCATGGGATCCAGGAATCCCTTCAATCAGTCTATTGGTATCTTTTCCAGCTAATCCTAGGGCTCCAACTTCAACAGGGATTGTTGATGTTCCCATGTGCCACATTTTTGAGATATATATTTCAAGGTCCTTGTAATTTGACAGCTTTTTGAATATCTTTAAAGATACATTGCAGTCAGCAGGGACTGCCATATCAATAAGGAGGCACCATTTTTGTTCGTGGTCTTTAATAAAAATATCTGGGCGGTTGGCTTTGATTGTTCTGTCAGTGTGTATTGTAACAGGTCCTATCTCCGTAACCAGGTCTGGGTGGTATTCATACCAGTTTCTTTCAGTTTCCTTCCCGTAGAAGTTGCAGATTTTCCAGTGCAGATATTGGCCCACTCTTTCATGCTGGGTTTTATATTCAGTGGGTGCCAATATCGTGCAACTTGATAAAAGATGATCAAGTGTTTCTTAATTGTTTCTGGATATTTATTATTATTGTTGTTTTTATTTTTATTATTGTGCGTGGGTGAAGCCAAAAATGTGACACTGCTGAATTTATACTGGGTAAATGCATCACAGCCAAATGTACCATCGTGAAGGATTTTGATAAAAGTAGTATATATACATGCATCTAGAGCCCAGTTAGAAATACGTTCAGGTCCTATACTCTAGTCCGCTTAAATGAACTCCAATTGAGGGTTTACCAAAACATATAGGTGGGTTTCCCATATAGACGTCAATTTAAAAATACCCATTTCCAGAGTGGGTCATGATTATCCCTACTACATGTCCAAGTTGTTAAAGTCAGGTAATCGACCAACAAATCTGTGATAATGAAGCGCACCTTAATTCACCGACACAAACATGTGCATCTTAACATATTTCATGGAAAATAAGAAGCAATTATTTGTAATGTAGTTTATCGTGTTTTTGCGCTGATAGCAGATAATGATCCATGTAACAATGGAGAAAAATGATGGAACCGTGGCCATTGTATAGATATATATCTACACAAGAGGTAGACATAAGTATAATTTTTTTTAAGACATGTATGCTGCGATGGATAAATTGTCGTCAAAATTACCTCCAAAATTAAAATAACAGTGACGTTTCATTTTAACAAATTTTCATAGCAAAATAATAGAAAAAATATCTTGAAATACTAGAAAAAATTATTCAATAAAATCGACATCGACTTCAACCACGGCCTTTAAATGATTTCGGAATCTCCCGCATCTCTTCTGGACAGTCTCCTTGTTTAGGTTGTTAAATGATAATTTGCCTTCAGTTTATCTTTGGTGTCACAAGTAGTTTTGTTGGTCTCACGCAAAACTGCGCCCCATACATAATAATCAAGTGGGTTGCAGTCTAGGGAGTTAGATGACCAGACGTGAACGGTGATGTTGTCTCAGAAATTGTCTGCCAGCTATGACTGGATCCACCTTCTTGTGTGGCATGGTGCGAAGTTCATGTTAACATAGTTCATGGAAAATAAGAAGCGGATAAGAAGAAGCGGCTGCTGGAAGCCCCTGTAGGATCTTCTAGCAGCCGCCCTCTTGACCCAGGGAAGGAATACCTCCACAAGTCACTAGATGTAGGCATCCGTGTAGAGTCTGTGACCCTCACCCACAAATTCGGCTGTTTTTCCTTAGCAGAAGGATCAAAGTGAGATTTCCAAGTTGACATACACTCGTAATTATCATTAGACTCATCCAACCCTTTCACAATCTTCTACACTCTCCTCAGATTTACATCCAAACACACGGCAATCTTCGTACTGGAGCTCCCATTGCGAACGTCAAGCATAACAGCATTATGTTTCCATATTTCTGATAGTGGGAATTGCGACACAGTGCTCTGTTTCTCACAGACATTGCTCAATTAACCCTACTATAATGGAGAGTCGAAAATTCAAAACCAAACAAGTAGCATACACGAAATTAAGAAAAAAATACTTAAAATGCGGACAATTTACCCATCGCATCCTGTATATATTATATGAAATTTATTGACATATTTGTTTCCTCCTTTTGATATAAAATTCAAATCTCAAATGAGAACATTATGTCCTGAGATGACAGATTACTTACTGACCCTCGAGGCCCTTGTATTGATTTAGATTTTCAAAGGTTTTCAAAGAAGTCATTTTTACGGCAACATCTATCAGAAGACAGTTGTTTTCAACATAAATTCTCACGATTATGATTGGTCAATATGGCTGAATTTGCCGAACAGTATGAACACTGAAATTCCAGAGGATGCTAACCTGTCTATTTCGCACAACTTGTAGCTTACGTTCCTACCATCTCTCGTATGAAGTTATTATTATTATTATTATTATTATTATTATTATTATTATTATTATTTCCTTTGCTTTCTGGCGTTTACACATTGCTTTCCGGGTCCCGCCTGAAAAAAAAAAAACAGTACACAGATAAAGCCCTTCGTACTTGGTATTTTTGATTGGTGGTGTTCTTTGCTGGGTTTTCGAGTGCAGTGAAGAATGATGTCATTACTTGTCGATACTCTTCGCGAGATCATTTCCCAGTGTCTCTTCGTTTGTGGAAGAGTTTGTTCTAGTGACACATTTTTCGCCCTTAGACTGGTTCTTCTCTGAGGGAAGCGGCCCTTCTTGACCAGGGTGACGACCGATCCGGTATGAACTTTTATTCTTAATTAGTGAAATTGGTAGAGCATTGCGTCTTAACCTTGACCACCAAAGGGTAATTATGTTCAAGTTACCAGCTTTAGGACGACTCTCGAAGACCCAAGGGAACGCCCAACCAATGAGATTCGTACGAATGTGGCTTTTATTATTATTATTATTATTATTATTATTATTATTATTATTATTATTATTATTTTCTTTGATTTTAGTTGTATACCCATCCCCTTTCTAGTACCAACCGGAAACCTAAGGCCAGAGATTACATCATGACATTTTAAACTGATCATTTTTATAAAAACAAAAAAACAAAAAAAATTTACATAGATAAAGCTTTTCGCAATGTGTGAGCTTTGATTTTGAGTATAATTTTTGTATTTCTTTAAGGCATGGACTAACAGGGATTCTTTGAATGAGTGTATTCGAACATTTTCCAGTTGATCCGAAGGCTCGAATTACAACTGCAATCATTGATGTTCTCATGTGCCACACTTTTGAGATTTCCACTTCCAGTTCCTTGTATTTTGATAGACTTTTGACGATTATTATTATTATTATATTTTCCTTTGATTTCTGATGTATATTCATCACCTTCCGGGTCCAAACCAGAGAGTCAGATCAGAAATATCCTCAGGACAATTTTCTTTCTGATATATTAATCACATAATCTGAATTTCCGAGTAACACGTCTTCTATAATTCTAGTAAACTAGCATTTGTCTTCTGCAGCATGAATAAAAAAAAAGTTTAATTTCAGTTTTTAAACTTGCACTACGAAACCACTAATGCGTCTGGGTTTTATCTTCACCAGCTTCTTTGGTACGGGTTGCCATAAAGAGGTTTATCTTGCTATCGTGTTTGCATCTCTTCTATTGCATTTGCTTTTGGCTTTTATTTTAGGTTCTTTGCAGCAGCCGGAAGTGAACTATACTTTATTTAATCTTCTTCACCCACTTGAAATACACTTTTCGGATTTTGTGACCGACTCTAACCCTGGGCTGACTGCAGCACCATCTGTGACTATCTAACGCTTGGCAGGTTCGGATGGAAATCTGGTTTACCAGAGAACCATGTGTAGCACTAACCCCTCTGGTTGTCTTGGTCGCGGTCGATGTCTGGTTAGATTCGATATCAGCTTTGTCGTTCCCAGCTCGCCTCCAACGTCTGGTTTCCGAAGTAACAACTTTGATCTCTAGTCTAACCTACCCAGGTTGAGATTTGATCTTAGGTAGACGAAATCTATCAGGAGTCGGGCCGTAGTGCATGCTGAATCCGGGGCAAAGGTGATACCGCACAAGTGTATGTAAAAGGAAAATAGTGAAACAAACTCAAGATGTTCAAATGTGTTGAAAAAAATAACAAGTATCTTTATATCTGTTTGCGGAATACAGGACATCGTCTTTCTCCCCACCCGCTTCTATGGATTCGTGACACTTTTGCGTTTTTTAAAAGAGTCTTGATATCTTATGTTGTTTTTCAATAAACTGTTTTTTGGTATCTTCAGGCGGTATTCATTAAAACTTGCTTTGGTGGTGTAAGTCTAAGTCGTTCTTCATAAAAAAATGCTTTTGGTTAGGAGTCTAAGTCGGAATACGTGGAAATCTTGCGGTCAGCTTCTGCTAGGCTGGTCTCCGAGCTCAACAGCTCTCTGTGACTCTTTCTGAAACTGTCGAAAACTCTCTGAAACTCTGGGGTCTTTCGTTTATATGAACGCCGACCAAAACCGGGTTGGGGCCTGCCGTGGTGTGGGTTCTTCGATAATTCCAAAACCCCAATAAAGATTTACTTTTAATTATCCTCCTAAACTCTTCCTTTCTCATATTGGTATCTCATACCAATCCCTTCAGTGTGCGTCAACAGGTTTCCCTTATTTCTCATATTTTCACCTTCGCCCATCATTCACGTTACCACTCAGCCAATGAACGCTCGGCAGTGTGGGTGTGGCTAGACTGGCCTCAGTTTAAAATTATCTTCCCTTTTCTTTCTTTCTTTTCTGTCGGCCAGAATTCTTATGAATCGCATATTGCGACCATTAAATTCTTATCTTCAGTTGGGGTCACCTGGAATTATTAGCGGAACGCTAGTCAAGAATTAACTGGGTGGTCGTCTCCATTTGGAGACTAAACCTATTTGTCTTTCTCGTCTCAATATTATCGCATTCCCAGTTGCGCGTTCGCGGTGACAGAAAGTCTGTTGTTAACAATTTGAACAGGTAGCAACAATAGCTTTCTTCGTCGTTTTTTTAAGGTAACCCAATTCTGATTAATTCTGCTTTTATGCAACTGACCGAATTGAAATTTGTATTATTGCTACGCGTGTTGTAGATTGTTATTCTTTATCCGTATTCTGTTTCCCTTTGTACTTCACTCTCTTTATCATGACAATATCCGGACATACAACAGATCGGTCTCTTTGCTGGACGCAAGAACCAAAGCCGAATGATATCTACGAAAGATAATTAGTGTCTAATCTTTTAGGGTGGTCTCACTGAAATTACTTCTCGGTCGCATGCTTGGTCCAGTTTTGTTTATCTTTTAGAATTCTGTTTCCTTGTCGCGTCATGACATTAATTTATTCTGACAGAATCCGAAACCTGCGTCCCTTACGAATTTTCTGGCTTCTGCGAAAAAAATATCTTTCTTCGTAAGTGAAAATAAAATCTTTACCCATTTTACTTTTGTTAAAAAAAAATAATGTCTCTCGTTATATCTTTCGTTATAGCTCTTTCTTGCCTTAAGTATTTCTCGTTTTTTATTTCTATGCTTAATTAGTTAGCCAATTACCATATCTAAATAGTGTCATAATTTGTTGGCTTGTTTATTACTGAATAAAGTTTCATATTTCTTTCATTTTCTTTGACACAGATAAGCATCCAGTTTTCTGTAGTTTCGAAGTATCTTTGAAGAACGATTAGTGTTGTTTTGTTAGACTGTTATGTTGAACTAATCCTCTGATACCTCCAGATCAGGACACGTACAGACGGTCAACTTCGGCCTTAGAATGAGAAGATTTCGCGTTAAAAATCAATTCGCTTAAAGTCGTTTATGGTCCAGTTAAGGATATTGAAAATGTATTTAATCACACGGGGAGTCAAATTTTTTATAGATAATATACTTGCGTGTGAATATAACCCGTTATTTAAAACTAGACGCACACAAATATGGTATTATTTTCTTACTTTCCATCTCCTTCGGTGAGTTGTCGTCTTTTTCTCATCCCAGTTCCCTAATCTTTTGTAATTTAGATTTACTGAGTTTCTTTCTGTAATTCTACCTTTCTTTTGTCCATTCATATAATCCGAAATCCATAACGATGTCATCACTGAAACATTTTATAGTATTGAGGGTCCGTCAATTATTTTTGGTTATATTTTTCCATTCATGCACAGATTTATTCTTCATTTTTTCTGGTTCTCTTTGGATCAATTCTGCATTGAAATTATATTCATTTAGATTGCTCCAAATGTTCTCTTAAAAGTTTTGCACTTCTTCGATAAATGGTAACATCTGACTTCGATAATTGCTTTTCTAAATTCCGTATAAAACTTATTGAGGTCCGTTTAGAAGTCCTTATATTTTCGATAGACCATACAATTCTGTTCATATCGTCTTCTTCTCTGTGCCTTTAATTTCCGTGTATTATTATTATTATTATTATTATTATTATTATTATTATTATTATTATTATTTCCTTTGATTTCTGGTGTATACACATTTCATTCTGAGTCGCGCCCAGCGACCTAAGGTTTGAAATGGCATCATGGCATTTTATAGTGACCCATGAAGAAAAAAGAAAAAAACGCACCCATCTTTTGTATCAATAAATACCTCCGTAAGGTGTGGGCTGTACTCGCGGGAGCAATTTTTTCTTCAGTGAGTCTACTGAAATCTTTTCCAACCAATCCGAGGGCTCCAACTAAAACAAGGATTCTGGATGTCTCCATATGCCACATTTTGGAGATTTCGATTTCAATGTCCTTGTATTTTGATAGCTTTTTGAAGATTCTCAAAGACACATTGCAGTTTACAGTGACTGCTCTATCAATAAGGAGCCATTTTTGTTTGTTTGTTTGTTTTCGGCCTATAATAATGATGTCTAGGGGGTTAGCTTTTATTGTCCTGTCTGTGTGTATTGCGTAGTCTCATAAAATTGTTACAGGTGCTATCTTCGTAGTCGGGTCTTGGTGGTTATTATTATTATTATTATTATTATTATTATTATTATTATTATTTTATGTTTATTTTTCAAAATTTAACGGCAGTATTTAGTATTCCTTGATTTTCTCTGTATTAATTTCTAAATGTACTAATTTTTAGGAATACAAGTTTAATATAACGCTTGGGATAATGCATGCTGTGAGAAACTTTCTCATTTTAACATCCATTCACTTAATATTTTCTTGGGTGTCTGCTGTATACATATTACCTTCCAGGTACGAAACAATACATGTGATTACAATTTTTGTTATTTCTTTAAGTCATGTGTAGCACCATTTAACGAGGCAGAAAGGGAAAAGAAAGAAAAGAGGAAAAGGAGAGGCTAAGGACCGAATCGTGGGTGATAAGCAAGAACACACACACGGCTAAGAGACAATGGATAAAAGGATATTTTGATAAGTAACAAATGGCGAAAGAGTGTCATTACAATGACAGGGAAATTCTGAGTAAAAAGAAAGGGAAAGAAAGAAAGAATCAGATATGTTTTGGCATCGGCTGTGTTATCTAAGGATATGAAAACAAACTATTGGTACGGGACGACATCTTATTATCAACTACAGACCGGCTGGCCAAAGAAAAAAAAATCAAATGAAAATGTTATTTCGATAAGTGACGAAAAACAGGCAACGAAAAGGACTTTGGACAGATATGAAAAATTAAAAACCACCTACGAGTGTCCGTTGACCGATATTCCTTCGACGGAACATCCTTGGCCTGCGATAATAAAATTATGTTATCAGAAATATGTACCGAAGGAAAATGAATGGGAACCTAGAAGTGTTTTTTTTTTCTTTCTTCGAGGCGACAGACTGACTGAAACTTTGGAGATGTTTCTTATTGAGACCGTGTTAGGAAGACCACCCATTCTGATAATTAGCGATAAAATACCTGACGTAAACCATGTGTAGAACAAGAGTTATGACTGCCATTGTCATATTGTCCCGTTCGCGGACAGAGAAATGATAACGGCGATTAAGAGGAAGAAAAGGGAAAGAGAAGAGATAATTTTTTTTTTTTGTTAAGCAAGATATTTTTTTTTCCTCCTGAAACAAAGCCGCGGATTCGTCCACGCCCGACTAAGACATCATTGGTCGAGTGGTGATCACGTGACGCACGAGGGAAGCTGTTGCAGCCCATCTGGAGGATGAGTAAGAGAGGTTGCTACGAAGATATGGGGAGGGCAGTTCACGCCCCTCTGAAGTATGATGAGAAGGTGGGAGTGAGGAAAGGTTCCCAAAAATGGAAATTCCTAACCAGAGAGGTGGATATGTATTTAGAATTATCGAGGAAACCCCCCGACGCCGACAAACTCACACCGGTTTTGGTCGGCGTCCATATAAACGAAGCCACAACGAGCAGAAAGGAGTTGAGTTGAGTTCCAGCAGTTCCCGGAGTCAGTCTCCAGTTGAAGCAAGCCTCGGAGATAGCTGACCAAGATTCACGCACATTCCGGACTCCTGTTCAACCCGAGAACAATTATTTTGAAGAGCCACTTAGATCCAGATCACCGAAATAAGTTTTTTTGACTTTCGTCCAAAGAGCCACCGAAACACCAATTTCTTAGAGAGCAGACAACTTGAAGTGTTAAAACTTGCCTAGCGGAAAACGACGTGTCACAATCCATAGAACGGATCGGGAGATAGATGCAGTCCTATGTATCGAACAATTAGACATAAAGTTTGTTACATTTTTCTTTGATACTTTGAACTTTTGAGTTTTCATTTTATTGTCTTTTATGCATATTTGTGTGGTATCACCCCGTTGAACTCGGTTTGCAGTACGGCCCCAACCACTGTTTGATCTCGTCTGCCTAAGATCAATTCACAACGTAGGTAGGCGGACTGGGGGATCAGTGCAGTTACCTTGGTAACCAGGCGTTGGAAGCGAGTTGGGAACGACGAGGCTGATATCAAATCTAACCAGATTCCCACCCGAATCACCAAAAGGTTAGAACGTCACATTTGGAGCGGCGGCACCCGAACGGAGCAGCGGGGAGCGAACGGCTGGCGCCGCGGCGAGGACGTCACAATTGCTGCTGTTTAGGGACGTCACAGTTGGTGCCGTGGTAGACTAGGATAGAACGTCACGGTTGGCGCTGCGACCAGGGGACGACGTCACACATGGTCAACGAAGAATCACTTAATTGAGTTTATTCGACCATTTTCCAATCATTCCGAGGTCTCCGACTACAATTGGAATTATTGATGTACATTTTTTGATTACAATTTCAAGATGCCTGTCTTTTGATAGTTTTTTGGAAGATCTTCAAAGATATATTACAATCTGCAGAGATTGTCATGTCAGGAAGAAAACACATTCTGTTCTTGTGATCTTTGATCAAATTTTCTGGGCAATTAGCTTTGATTGTTCTGTCTTTATATATTGTAAAGTCAGGTAAAGGTTTTACAGGTTATTTTAGTGTCCTTCCCGTAGAAGTTGCATATTTTTCAGTGCATGTGTTGGCCCATTCTCTCATGATTTATATTCAGTAGGCTCTGATACGCGATTATTTCTGTATAATTATCACAGAATATGCATTTGAGGTCATTTATTATTATTTTTTTCTTTGATATCTGGTGTTTACACATTTCTTTCCAGATCCCACCGAGGGACCAAAGGTTAGAAATGGCATCATGACACTTTCCACTGACAAAAAAAAAATATATATATATATATATATACACATAGATAAAACCCTTCGTAAAGTGTGGGCTGTACTTGTAAGAAAATTTTTTTGTATCTCCTTGAGGCATGGACTTCCAGGAATCCCTTCAACTAGTCTACTGCAATCTTTTTCAGCCAGTCCTAGGGCTCCAACTACAACAGGGATTGTTGCTGTTCCCATATGCCACATTTTCGAGATTTCTATTTCAAGGTTCTTGTATTTTGACAGCTTTTTGAATATCTTCAAAGATACACTGCAGTCAGCAGGGACTGTCATATCAATAAGGAGGCACCGTTTTTGTTTGTGGTCTCTAATAACAATATCTGGGCGGTTGGCCTTGATTGTTCTATCAGTGTGTATTGTGTAATCTCACAGAATCGTAACAGGTCCTATCTCTGTAACCGGGTCTGGGTGGTGTTCATACCAGTTTTTTTCAGTTTCCTTCCCGTAGAAGTTTCAGATTTTCCACTCTGTCATGTCGGGTTTTATATTCAGTGGGTGCCAACATCGTACAACCTGATACAAGATGATCAATATTGGGCTGACACAATATTTTAGTATGTGTGTTTGATAATTCCTAGTTAGTAAGCATTGGTCCTGCGCAGCAAGGATAAAACCTTCAGTTTCCGCTTTCAACCCTGCACTGGGTAGCCACTGATGGGTACGTGTTTTGTCTACATCTGCTTGTTTGTTACGGGCAGAGTATTGGCCATGAAGTGGTTTATCATGCCATCGCTTCTGTATCTGGTCGGTTGCATTCGTCTTTGCTGTCTTTTTTAAGTATTTTGTAGTTTCAGCTGGTGTATTGTGCTGTAGTTGCATCTCTACGCCCATTTGAAACTCCATTTTGAATTTGTTGGCTTTTTTCTTTACGGAGTAGAGACGCTTACTACTTTCATGTTCCTTGACGCATACCATCATTCAGTCTTCTGTAGTTTCCAAGTATCTTTGGAGGCCAATTGTTGAAGTTTTGTAGGACAGTTCTATTTGAAGTAATCCTCTGCCTCCTTCGGATCTGGGCAAATACAGTCGATCAACATCAGCTTCGGGATGATGCATGCGATAGCAAGTGAGATGCTTTCTCGTTTTGGCGTCCATTCGCTTAATTTCAGCTATGGTCCAGTTAAGGACATTAAAGCTGTATTGCACTACAAGGACAGCCAATGTGTTTATGGCTGATATTCTGTTTTTGAGTTTAGCTCAGTATTTAGTACCAGACGTACACGCCTGGAGTACTCTTTTCTTATTTTTTCCTTCATTTGAGGGTGTTGTATGCCATCTCCTTTGCTAATTCCTACGTACTTATAAGCTTCATCATGCGCCAATTTCCTAATCTTTGTGACAAAATCTAAATCTTTTAAGGGTGTTTCTGTAATTCTACCTTTCTTGAATGTTACTTTTGCACATTTATCTAATCCGAAGTCCATACCTATGTCGTCACTGAAGTATTTTACATATTGAGGAGGCCTTTCAACTCATTGTCGTCTTTGGCAAAGAGTTTGAGATCATCCATGTAGAGTTGGTGATTGAATATTTTCTTATTTATTTTGTAACCATAGCTGCTGTTGTTCAGTTCATGTGTAAGAGGGATTAAGGATAAACAAAACAGAAGGGGTGACAGTGAGTCTCCTTGAAAGATTCCACGTCGGATATTCAGACGGTTGGATATGGCAGTGCCCCTGGTGTGACTAAGGTATAGTTTGGTGTTCCACATTCCCATGCCGTGCTTAAGAAAATTTAATATCACAGAGGAGACTTTGTACATTTCTAAATTCTTAAGGATCTAAGAATAAGGAACACTATCAAAGGCTTTACGATAATCAATCCACGTTGCAATTAGATTTCTGCGTCGTCTCCTGCAATTTTCCAGGATTATTTTATTTATCAGAAGGTGTTCTTTGCAGCCATATGAATCTCTTCTGCATCCCTTCTGTTCCAGCGGGAGAATGCTGTTTGTTTCGAAAAAAGGAATAAGTACGTTCGTCAGTACAGACGTGATCAACTTATACGTTGTGGAGAGACATGTTATCGGTCTATAATTTTTCGCGTCGTCTGTTTCAGTTTTTTTTGTATGAGATATGTAATACCTTCAGTAACACATTCCAGGATTTTATTGGGATTATTTACAAGCGTTGATAATGTTTTTGCAAGAATTTCATGGGTAGATGAGAGATGATATGGCCAGAAATTGGGCAACTTGTCATTTCTTGGGGATTTCCATTTTGGGGATTTCGTTAGAGCTTGCCTAACATCATCTGTGGATATATTTTCCCATTCTTGCAGAGGTGTATCCAGCAGTTGTTCTTCACGCCGTATCCATTCTGCATTTGGGTTATATTCCTTTGGTCTGCTCCAAATATTTTCCCAAAATGTCTACATTACCAATCGATGGTGGCCTTTTATTGTTTTTTCCAATTTCCCTGTAAAATTTCTTAAGATCTGTTCGGAATATTTTATTTTGGCGATAGAAGCTACGTTTTTCGCATTGTCTTGTTCTCTGTGTCTTTAGCTGAAGTTTCTGTTTCAGCATTTCCTTGATTGATGTAATATCAATTAGGGATTTAATGCTATATTTCCGCTTGATCTTTTTGGATTTACGTGTGGAAATATTAGGGTTTCTGGTGAGCTCATCTAATATAGGAAGATCACATCTGATTTGTTTTCTTTCTCGTATCTGTTTGGTTTTCCAAGCTGGTTCTCTGTGTCTGTTAATTTTATTTATTGTATTGACCCCAAGCTTCCGAGTCACTGCTAGAGCTGTTGCGTATATGATGTTGTTAACTTCTGTGATGTTTCCCGATGGTTTATCTCTTAAAAATGTTTCCAGGGCAGCATTGTATATTTTCACGATGTGCTTATTGGAATTCGTCATATGGATTTTCGGGAGCTGGTCTCTGTCTGACAATTGTATGAAAGTTACTCTGCTGAGTACTTGGATGACGCCATTTTTCGCTTCGGCGATTTCAGTTTCGTGGTTTTCAAGGAATTCTAACTTAATGTACCTGGAGTTATCTTCAGTGACAATTTCTGGAGAACTGCAGGTTGTGTCTAAGGTAGAGTCTTGGGTTTCATTTCCTGGGAGATTTTTTCGTATTTCATTCGCTTTAGCGTCCACCTCATCCTCTGTCGCATTCCTTATTTCTACATTCGTCTCAATAGGGTTTGAGTGATGGGTCATAGTAATTTGTCTTATATCTAATTTTCTCTTATCTATCTCTGCTTTGGGAGTCTGTTGTTTCGCATGATATCCCTACGGACATTGGGAAGCAAGTTTGGATTGAGGTTAGGTCTTATATCATTTCCCACCATACCTTTCCATATTTGGTATGTTTGATTGGTGGTGTTCTTTGCTGGGTTTTCGAGAGCAGTGAAGAAGGATGTCATGGCTTGACGATACACTTCGCGGCTCCATTTCGTTCGTTTACTTTTTATTTGTCGATTTGGTATTGAGTCACGTGGTCCAAGGTTGGATATAATCCGGGCTTGGTGACCTAGTGTCTCTTCGTTTGTGGAAGAGTTTGTTCCAGTAACAGACTTTTCGTCCTCAGACTGGTTCCTCTCTGAGGGACGCGGCTCTTGTTGTCCCAGTTTACGGCCGATCCGGTATAAAATAATATTCGTATTCATTGAAATTGGTAGAGATGCGTTTAAACCTTGACCGCCAAGGGGTAAAAATGTTCAGCTTTAAGACGAGTCTCGAAGAAGATCTAAAAGCACGCCCAAACAATGAGATTGTGGGTTTATTAATATATCGAAGTTAGAATAGTTCATAACAGTGTATGGTATTCAGTGGGGTAGACGATAGTAAGTTTTAACTTAGTATAAGTCGGAGTGACCACTCTAAGGGGGATAATTAGATTTTAGCATATAGGCTTAAAAAGAAAAGAAAAAAAAGAGGGTGAATTGAAAAGGAAAGAGTTAACTTGAGTCAAAAGGATTTAGATTCATATCAAACTACAGGAAAAGTATCATTCAAACATGCTACATTTACCATTTCTTACAACTTCGGAGCATGGCACAAGTGACTTTCCACAAATGTTCAATTTTCCGTCGCCAACGACAGATACTGATCAAATTTTATGGGGTAGGCTGGACTTATACTACATATTGGTCGGGGGGGGCATCAAAGAATTCATTCAACAAAGGTGTAGGAGCAAGGGAATAAAAGTTAGACTTTTCCGGTCATCTCTCAACCTACTAGCCGCTAAAAGATATATTTTTAAATTTTCACTCAAAGAGATGATAGTCAAAGGGCAGAGCATTGTAGGAAAGTTACACCTGTAGACATGAAAAAATATAATGCAATATGATCCCTGTCAATGCGGATACATACACATATACATTCTCTCTCTCTATATATATATATATATAGCGAGAGACAGACAGACAGATATTAGCAAACATGTACATATACACGCACCGACAGAGATATGGGATGCCTATGGTAAGAGAAAAAATTGAAAAAAAGAAGAGAAAAATGGACACGGATGTCCGCTTAAGGCCGTGGGGGGCTTAAAAATTGAAATACAAGTTAAAACAAAAAAAAGGAGAGAAAAGGGAACTGAAAAGCAAGGAATTAACTTGAGACATTAGGATTTAAAATCATATCAAACTACAGGAAAAGTATCATTCAAAGATGCTACATTCACCATTTCTTAAAACTTCGGAACATGGCACAAGTGACTTTCCACAAATGTTCAATTTTCCGTCGCCAACAACAGATACTTATCAAATTTTATTATTATTATTATTATTATTATTATTATTATTATTATTATTATTATTATTATTATTTATCTTAATAAAAATTCACATTTAGTACTCATTGATTGTCTGTCTAATAATTTCTAAATACTGTGCTAATTTATAGGAATAGCAGTTTCTTATTAAATGTCTATCGATAAAGTACGTGTACGCGTGAAAAATGAAAACAAATTAGGAGGTGATTCCAACATAGGATTTGTGTAATATTTACTATATATTACTGCATAATTAGTAGGCGTTATTTATTTCTGCAATATTTCTATAAGCGGCAACCATACTTAATAAGTTTCTCTTCACAACTGGAATCAAATCCTGGATGTATTTATTTGCGAAGAATAATATAAGTCATTCATCTTATAACAATCGGGGGACATTGTGTCGAGTAAGCTTCATTACTAGGAATTATTCATACACATTAACTCTTTAAATTTGTTAGCGTGGACTTACAAATATTTGCGTATATATTTCTCAATGGGAGACCCATCCGCATTTGCAATTTTATGGTAGATAAAAATATGTCATTGTTTGTGATGGTTGAAATGGCCATCAGACACAATTGTTCCCCTGCATTTCCACAAGATAACCTCTCCTTCGTGTTGACATATCGCCGACATTTGACCTCGTGTGACAGAAGCATAACTGAAGAAAAGATGGCTGTCATTCATTTAAACCACGATATGCAGACACAAACGGATATGAAAACTGCTAAGTTAAATAGTAGATTGCCGAAAAACCAATGGGCTGACGTGAGCCGTTCGGGCATGTACAAATGCTCAATTCATCAACACCCAGCTGTTTCATCTGTAAGTTCAACCGGCCAATTTAGGTGACAGAACCCTCTCATCACCCTTACAAGGTGAATAGTAAAAGAGACAGGGAATATATTAATCCTTTAAGGCATATAGTATTAATTATTTGCTGTGATGCTACACATTGTAATTTGAAAGAAGACAATTCCAGGATGTTCGCTCAGGAATATCCGGTCAACTTCCTGCATTTCGCAATGTAGAAAAGCGTAAAGAATTGGTCAGTACTGAAATGTCAATGATTGAATACATTTCCGATTTGCAGTCTCGTGGGTTGCAATGAATCGTGTATAAATCTCACGGAGTATTGTTAAGTAGTTTCGTTGTTGGCAAGCTATTAAATCTTATTCTCAATTGAATTCCAATCTTGGAATTAAACATAAATTTTATAATAATAATAATGACTTTGTCAATTTATTTGGTTACCATAAAAATGTTGTAGATATAAATTTCTTTGTAGGGTTAAATTATTGTGGAGGATGTTACATGTCTGAGACGCGTCATATAAGATAAACAAATATTTAATAATATCTATTTCAAGAAAGGATATTTTTTTTTAATTTTCCTGAATTACTATTTAATATTTTCCATATAATATCTGAACTATTTTCTGTATAACAGGTGAATAAATATAAAAAGAACTGTTTTATAATTAGACATTAGTGTCAGGAGTAGTAACAAAATAGATAAAGTAAGTAAAGAAATATTTTAACTTTCATGTATAGGAAAGCTACATAGCCTTCTTGAGAAAATGCTAGCTAGCTAGATAGATATGAACAGAGATAGATAGATAGATAGATAGATAGATAGATAGATAGATAGATAGATAGATAGATAGGAACAGACTGAGACAGATATATAAAGAGAGATAGATAGATCGATATGAACAGACTGATACAAAATAGCAAGATATGAACAGAATGAGATAGATAGATAGATAGATAGATAGATAGATAGAATTTATAAGACATGCCGATTGACTGATTAGGGTTTTTAAGCTATTTACCTAAGCAAGGCTGGAGTGCCACTAGCAAGCAAGGCCTTACAGAGCGTAAAAAAAAAAAAGAAAAGTGTTGGGGACTGAGGAAAGGATAAAGAGAAAGACGGTGAACAAGATCAAGACATCAGAAGATGTTGATTCGCAATGCATTTAAATTGTTGAAGATTATAATTATAAGAGAAGCAAATAAGAGGAAGGTATTTCAACTGTCGAGAAGTGCTTATTAGTAATTTGGTTTATTTTTTAACAGTTTAAACATATTAGTAAAGCTAATGCTGATTTTTTGCGACTTAATAATACATTACCAGTTTTTCTCGATAAAAGATATACTATTTAACCCATAGCTGGAGGATGACGCAATGATTTGATATTTTCCCTAGAGTATTTACATTAAATGAGTGTAACAAACACGAAAAGGATTCGATTTCAGCACTCTGACTGTTCATTCGGAGCCGCAATTCATTACCCCACCTAAGACAAAAAAAAACAAAAACAGTGTCTGACAAAGTTTAATGATGAGCACATATCGCTATATCCACATATATTTGAGTTCCAAATAGACGATAGGAAAATAAAAGGTGAGTAGAATTTTTAACTAATATTTTTCTTATAATATTTTGATTTTGATTTTGTCCTAGAAAGCTCCCTATCTAAATACATAAAAGAATATGTTAAAAAAAAGGAGGCCCTGGGTGGATTTTCTCCAAAAATTGTTGCAGCCTGATTTTTTTCAAACTCGATTATACATCTAAGATATAAACACATTTTAATTCTACCCTAACACTGATAGGCTGAATATACACAGTACTATAGTGTCCAAGTTTTTTAGAATTAGTTTGCAGAACATACTGGAGTTTATTCATTAATGGTCTGGCCAACATATTCACCAGATATGAGCCCAACCACTCACATATTGTATCTGCTGGAGAGTTATATTCGCATGGTGCATCGGGCATCTACAAACACAGGGCTGTTGAGGAAAGCTATCATCAGAGAATGTCTCAATAAATCTCAAAATGTCTTAGCCCAACTTGAAGAATGGATGCCGCGTGAAGTTTTTCTAGAAATGATCCAAAACGAGAATTTTTACTTACACGATGTTTTTGGCACGTCACGGTAACTTACACGATGTTTTTGGCACGTCAGGGTAACTTATATTAAGATTTAAAATTATCAGCAACATTGGAATGCTTAAGGTATTGATTTTTATTACTGATCATCTGATATTATCCTCATGCACGTATTTTAAAGAATGAATATTCTTCGACTCAAGGCTTCAGATTTTTCTTCAACTTTTTTTTGCCATGAATAAATTTCAGCATAACGTAATTACATTCAGGACTATTTTTCTTAAAAAAGTTCTTTCTTTATATATAATATTATACGGAATTTGTATAAATATCAACGCCTGTGACTCGTATAAGAAAATCATATTTATTTCTGAAAATTCTGAGTTTTTATTTTTTCATGTCAACTTTCTGTGAATAGCTAAATAAGATAATTCTGTTTCATATTACTGGTACCATTAGTCACCACTCGTGTCAATCCAAAATAGTTCTGTAATCTTATCAAATTAATCTGTTCAATGTATTAAAGCGACACTAAATAAACTCCTGTAAATTACTGAAGTGAACTTTTCAAGAGAGGAATTGCGAACATAGAGACAACATCTTTGATATAGAGACATATACGTACCATTTTGAGACAACGATTCTCGTGCGATCGCTGAAGTTAAGCAATGCCGAGCCTGATGTTAAATGTAGATTGTACAATCTACATTCAACATCATAACTTCATAAGACACCAAATGTGTTGAAACAAAATGGCTATTTTTGTAGTGATTTTATAACATATGTTATAATTTTTAAATAAATAATTATATATATATATATATATATAATATTCTCTGGTGAAATAAACTACTACAATGGAGCCTTAAAGTGGTCTGTTTTCCTTTAATATATATATATATATATATATATATATATATATATATATATATATATATATATATATATATATATATATACATTGAGGCATGTTTCATTGAATAATTTGCACAAGTTTTATCTGCTTATTTTCAATTGGATCCTTTCAAATTTATGGATAAGCTTTTGGGTGTCATTGTTAAAACAAGAGAGATAATTACTGTGTTGATAAAAAATATCTAGTCTTTACGAACAGTTCTTAAGACCCTTTGTTTTTCACAAACTCTTGACAACATCATAATTTAGTTACCTCCCTTGAAGCGTGACTGAAGCTAATTACACGAAACTCGGCGTTCTTCACTTCACTAGTTAAAAAAAAGTCTTTCAGCTGAACATACTAATCTGGTTTATGATGAATACTACGATATTTTTCTTGAAGAAAACAAATCCTATGAAACGTTTCTTAATGCAGATAATAACAACATATAATGAAATAAATTAACTCTGACAATTATTTCATATATTTTACGTTAAGATACTTTTCGTGGGCATAAATGAAAAAAATCGCCGAAGGTTATGTGTTTATTAACAGAAATTCGGATCTGCTAACCAGAGGCTTCTCTGTAGCTGAATTGTACAGCATGTATTTCAACTAACGCCTTCCGTATAGACATACAGATTCGACTCCTGTCGCGGAACTCATATTTTCTACGAATTTTTTTGAGCATTCGTGACAATTAAATTCATTGTATCTATAAAAAAAAAAGAAAAAAAAAAAAAAAAGAAACTTACGTATAAACAGAAAAAATATTAAATTATTGTCGGACTTAATCTCTATCATTATATATCGTTAAATATGTACATGAATCATTATTTTATGTACAGACAGACATGAACTGAATTAGCGAGAGAATTAGACGAAATTAATATGGCAGAAGCAGCGAAGCACTATACACATAAGAAAACAGTATCAGTCCTTTAGGTCATAAATATCATTGCGGACATACACGTACACAAAATAGACACACATACACACACAGAGATAGATCCTTGGTTCAAATTAATTGAAACAACCGCTTCCGTTTCTTTTCTTTCATCATACGGTCAGTTTTTGACCCCCACTGGTGTGACAGGGTGGAATCGATTTTGATTATTTTTCTTCACATCATGCCATTTGCAGTGGTGGGCAGTAATATGAATTTTTTTTCGGGGTGTATTATGAAATTTGTTTGGCATTGAAAAATATTCCGTCATCCGTGATTGGATTAGATTTTTAACACGCCCAGATACTATTGTCTCGAGTTTCGATTAGTTGTCCTACGGCTATTGTCTGCGATGGGCGTTACTCCAAAGAATCGTACGAAAATTTGTAACGCTACACGAACACAGAAGCAAGCCTTATCAGGTACTATAGATTGGCCCGAAAACTCTCCTGATTTAAATCCAATCGAGAATCTGTGGTCACTCTACAAGGAAAGACTTCATAGAATGGACATACAAATGGGCACCTCGATGTGGTGTAATGGTTAGCAAGCTTGTTTGGCTAGAACAGTTGCAACTGAATAGTGAGTTCGATCCTGACTGGGTGCCCCATACTTTCGGCCTTGTGCCACATCTAAGCTACGCTTAGAAAATCACTAGAATGGACATACGAAGTACTAACATGTGCACTGGGTCATGTTGATTTGGCAAAATACGTAAAAAAGTATTCGTTTTGTTTCAATTAATTTGCCTAAGGGCAGATAGGGTAGATAGATATGTCCGTTATTACATATCATATTACAGATAAGGCCAGATAAGGGTAGATAGATATGTCCGTTATTATTCATGTGTTTCGCTAAAAATATGTGAGAAGGTATTTATAAGTTCTTGTTAATTCAGCAATAAAGAAAAACTCGATGTTTGAACAACCTTTAACCTGTTTACAATAACAGTCACACGTCATTTAAGATAGCACAACTAAAAACCTTTGAACATGAATAAAACCCTAAAAGAAAGTTATATATGTATGCAAGAAAAAAAAATCCGATTCACCCACCTTGTCGTTCTTTTGAATTAGGAGTCGGGGGTTTTCCCTAATTTCCTGTTTAGGATTTGGTTTACGGTTCATCATCTCTGTACTTCTCAAGACTACGCCTAAACTGTGAAAGGTATACTAGTATTATGTTCCCGGGTACTTCTAAATGCTTTTTTCTTGTGTTTCCCCTGCAGTAGCCCCTTACCTCTTAGTAGCATTATCCTTTTCCTTGGGTTGAATAGATTAAAATAATAATATGCGTCACTGATTAAAAACTAAATATATCGATCAATGTGTGTGTGTGTGTGTATATATATATATATATATATATATATATATATATATATATATATATACATGTGTGTGGGGGGGCATATTTAGGAAGCATTTTCTCATTAATACATGTTTCATTAAATAATATAGACAATTGTTGTATATTGATTTCATGTAAATTCTTTTCATATCGTCTGATAAGCTTAATAGCATTATCATTAAACGAATATTCTTAAATGCCTATATTTGGTAACAGAAGCCATTGCTTTATACCAATGGCTTCCCATACTTAATGCTTCTAGAATTCACTCTCGCGTGCTCATGTGTGACATCATGATTGTGGATAATGCTCAATATCTGTGACAGAGTTAACATATTCAGTTGTATAGATATTGCTTTGTAACCCTGGATTTCACGCCTTAACAACCATCAAAGAAACTCAGAGTTTGATTATCGCAAAAGCGTGAAACCCTGGGTTACAAACAATTATCCATAAAACTATATATATATATATATATATATATATATATATATATATATATATATATATATATATCTAATGCACAGCCAATATTCATAGAGATATTTCTCTCTTTCTCTATTGTTCATTGCACATGTCTAGTTTTATAATGAATATGATTTTTCAGTTCTTCGTACGCCACAAATTGAGCCAAATGTAATGAAAATACTGCCTGCAGTATTTGCTCGCTGCTCACATGTCTGTCCATACGATCGACCGAGACAGTTCCTAAAAGAAGAAGGCTTAAATAACAATTGCTATGATGCTATTCAGAATTTATCATAGAACATGTTACCTTTAATTCTACTTTATCCAACAAGTTATAGTTTTGCCAAAATTATAAAAATAAAACGTATAAATAAATATATCATGAACAGCTCAATCTCTCCATCCCCAGAACTCGATCCCTGACTCTTTTTGCCCGTGGTAATCTCTCAGTGTCAGTTTGCGTGCTGAGAATTTAAGCTGGTCGAGATAAAATGGGCGGACTTGTGATATGCGTGCACTGACTGATCAACTTGTAGCACCACATAGGGGAACTGCAAAGTGTCAAGTCGCCCTGCTTTCCTATCAACTTTGTCCTTGTTTTTTTCTTTGTCCTTCTCTTTCTCTATACATTCATCATTTTCTTTTCGTCTTTCTCTAACGCTCCCTGTTGGCAAAGTACGAGTAGTAAGCAATATTTTCATCTTCTTCCTTTGATAACACAAAAGCTACGCAATTATCGCCTTTTGTTATTCCCCTGAATCTCGCAATTGCTTACTACCCTCCAAATGTTCGTACCATTTTAAAGGGTAGATTATCGGTGGGGATGATACTTGCATAGAAGAACGGGGATGAGCGTGTTTTACTGAAGTTACTCTTTAATAATATTATCAAAATAGTGTAAATTTTTAAATCAAAATTTCGGATATGACGAGAAATGAGAACTGATGTTATCTTTAGAACAATATTATATTACGATATTCATAAAGATAGTTATTTTAAAAAAGTTATTTTAAAACAAGTCTTAAGCAGTGAAATATGCGCCACTGACTAACGGCTAAAAAAATCGACCAATATATATTATGCGCTGTTCAATATCTATGACAGAGCTAACATATACAGTTGTATAGATATTGGTTTTTAAGACTGGATTTCACGACTTTGCAACAATCAGAGAAACTCAGATTTTGATGATCGCAAAAGCATGAACCGTAGGGTTACAAACAAATATCCAGGATGCTGATTATATATATATATATATATATATATATATATATATATATATATATATATATATATATATATATATATATATATATATATATATATTACCATCCACAGATAGACTGTTTCGCTGCAGTACAGCTTCTTAGTGCGGCCTTACGTCCGTTTTGCCTTTAGCTAGGAACGAACCCCGGCTGAATTGTCGTCAGTCGGAGATTCTAGCCCTAAGCTAGTATATTTTCATATATACACAGTCTTGCTATATTTGCCGTAATATCACTGTTTACAAACCCACATTACCTTCCCCAGGTAACTCCTCAACCGAAATAAATCTTTTCACGAGCATATATATATATATATTTTTTTTTTAAGGCAATTAAAACAAGAAATTTATTATTGTAGGCCATAATAAATTTAAAACAAAAACACAAACCAGTCGACCGGTTTCGTCCCCTCTCATCAGAACTGTTAACGGGGGAAAGGTAATTATTTATCATATTTTGATAGGATCCGCTTTGCCCGTTATGTTGGTTTGATATCTGCGCGCTGTCGTTCTAAGATGGCTAGCAGTTTTCAGAATAAGTTAAAACATCTTATCTCCAAGAGATTTGGCTGTATGGTTGAAGCAAATGCTACAAAAAATGTAGTTACTTTGTCTTCTTATTCTCCTTCAGAGATTGAGCTTGCTATCTTGGCCCATGGCCTAGACTTTAGCATTCCTTTTACTTCTATTAGTAGAGAGAATATTTTTTCTGAATTTGAAGTATTTTATGCTCAACTCTCGAACCTTCAACCTGTGTCTTGCGATAAATCCAGCGCCTTTCGAGCTAAATTGAATGATTTGGCTCATTCTTATGCTAGTTCTCCTATTTCTTTCTCTGAATCGAAATGGAGACGTGAACACCATAAGGTTATTAAATCCCTTAAGAATAAACATTCTTTGGTTATTAAGAAACCGGATAAGGGATCGCGTGTTGTCCTCATGGACTGTCATGACTACATTAACAAAATGTTAAGTATATTGAATGATCCTTCCAAGTTTCAACGTCTTGGTTCCATTGACACTCATGATTCTACGCTGACTTCTTAAATTCGATTTCAGAAACGTCTTGTCAAATGGATAAAAGTGGTGTTCTTTCTTCTGAAATGGCGGAGCAATTGAAATCGCTTGGCTCTATTCGCCCCCGTCTTTATGGATTACCCAAGATTCATAAGAAGGGTGTCCCGTTGAGACCCATATTATCGATGATTGGGTCTTCATAGCAGTGTGACTTGCTATATTGTTGCAACCAGTGTTGCAGCATTACAGTTCCTTTTGTATTAAAGATTCATTTTCTTTTTCCAAATTCATTCGGAATTGTAATCCCACTGATGGATTTATGTGTTCCTTTGACATCTGTAGCCTCTTCACTTGTGTTCCTTTATCAGAGACTATTGATATTTGCAGCGATATGTTATATCGTAGTAATTTGACTCCTCCTAATATACCTGAAGAAGTGTTCGTTGAACTCATGAAATTTGCCACCATGTTTGTCGATTTTAGTTTCGACAATATCATGTATCGTCAGATCGATGGTGTAGCGATGGGTTCCCCTTTGGGTCCCATGTTGGCAAATATTTTTGTGGGTTTTTATGAGGAAAGCCTTATGCTAAGTTCTGCCCGACCCAAGGTTTACTTTCGGTATGTGGATGACACTTTTTGTGTGTTCAGCCATGAATCGGAAGTGGATCAATTTTTTCCCTACACAGCGGTGTTCATCCTACCCTCAAATTTACAGTAGATAAGAAGATCAATGGTTCATTGCCATTCTTAGATGTTCTTGTTCAAAGAACTCCTTACTCGTTTATTACCTCTGTTTACAGGAAGTCTATTTTTACAGGACTACATACTCGATGGCCCTCCTTTTCTCCTAAACGACAAAAGATAAATTTGATTAGGACCCTGACACATAGGGCGCTAATGACTTGTTCGGGTGACACCTTGAAACATGAAATCAGTTGTTTAACTGAGATCTTTGTGAACAATGGTTATCCGTTGAACATTGTTCAATCGGTTATTCGAGATGAGACTGCCAGGGTCAATAAAATCAAACCTGATTCAGTGGGTAAATGTTCGGTCTATCTTCGTTTACCGTGGTTGGGTAGGATTAGTGAATCCTTCGCCAAGCGTATTTCATGTAGTTCACGTGAGTGTTATTTTGCAGCGAACGTTCGTGTTGTCTTTCAAACTAAGTCCGTACTTCCGTCTATGTAAAAAGATGTTTTACCCCCCACACCATATTAATTCTGTTATTTACCATTTCAAATGTAGTTGTGGATGCGACTACATGGGTAGAATGACACAGCGGTTGGACGTTAGAATTAAACAACACTATAATACTGAATAAAAAATTTTCTTTGGGCGATACCATTCGTAACACGTATGGGTCTTCGATTGCGGATCACTTTATAAAGAATCTCACTTGTGCGATGGATTTCAGTGTGAACTGGTTTTCCGTTTTGGCCAGAGAACACTCATTATTCAATCTTAAGTTGTTGGAGACGCTTTACATCAGGTCCAGGCAACCTGCTCTTTGTAAACAAAGAGATTGTTTGCTTGGACTTGCTGTGCTGCGCTTCTAGCATCTTTGTTGGTATAATTTTTTTCTCCCTGTTCCACTCATTCCTGTCATCCATAACAGACTTTTTCTTTTTCTTTTCCTCATAATTTTAGTTCCCCGTTAACAGTTCTGATGCGAGGGGACGAAACCGGTCGACTGGTGTGTGTTTTTGTTTTAAATCTATCATGGACTACAATATAAAATTTCTTGTTTTTAATGCCTTAATACGCTTCTGTACTGTTTCAAACATATCTAAATATATATATATATATATATATATATATATATATATATATATATATATATATATGGGGAGTGGTAATGTTGGGTTTGGAAAATTAATATTTCATAATATATGCCAAACGAATAAACTAATAGAAGAAAGCGTACCTGCATTCCTACCTAAGGTCACTGTACAGACGAGAAAAGAGAGAGGGTTGACTTCCAACGAGTTATACACAGTCGCGATAATTATGGAAGTGGAACTATAAACTAACGTCCTCTAGTAAGCATTCCAAGAATAAAAATAAAAATAAACCATTCCAAAAGAGAAACATAAACCTGAAATTAGAATAAAAGAACTGATGTCACATAACATGAATACATTATGAAGATGTACGGTACAAGTAAATACCAAAATTACCACATACCTTATTGCTATTGTATTATTGTATATATACAGAATATAAGCAAATTAATAATATAAACGAATTCACTATAGATAGTGTCGTCAAATCACGTAAATTAGGACTGAAATAAAGCATTAACCTGAAAACTAATTAAGATTTTATACAGGATCATCAGATCGAGATATTCATATGGATGTCATACATGGCGCCATATCTGTTCAGAAGCATTAGCTGCATACAATCTAAATTTCTAAAATCAATTTTTAAAAATGATTTTGAGCAATTGATGCCTATGGATCTTGGTGAAGACCACCCTTCTTTAAACATTGTGAATTGGATTTGCACAATAACAAAGGGACCTATCACATAGCAGAAACCACATCACTAAAGGACCTTCTACAACATCAAAAACTATGTAACCTGAAGAGAAAAGAGCAACATAATCAATATATTGAAGTTCCACACTTATTTAAAAAAAGCGCCAAAACAACTACCTCCTTATAAGGAAATGGTTGATATTAACATATATATATATATATATATATATATATATATTTCAAATTAACTGATTTAAAATGTTTTTCGCTACACAGTAAAAACCATGTTTCGAAAACTAAAGCGAATGTGCTATATTTATGGAATAAAGTGCCCAATTTCAGGTATAGAGCGTATGTATATATAAAAGTGAACATTGAATTCAACACTTAGAGGCGACAGACGCAATGATCAGTGTCGCCTGAGACACACACACACACGCGCACACACACACACACACACACACACACACACATATATATATATATATATATATATATATATATATATATATATATATATATATATATATATATTGTGCATTTAAGGAGCAATCCCGCTTCTAAACATGTTTCATTAAAGGCATCTGACAGAGTATTGCGGTTCTGGACAGAAAGTGTTTAAAAATGTCTAAATGTTCTATATAGTCAAGCGCTTACGTCTCTTCTGTTACCCATCATCAAGGATATATATATATATATATATATATATATATATATATATATATATATATATATATATATTAGGTTGGTGCAAAAATAATGTCGTTTTCTAACATGTGAGAATACGACATTATTTTTGCACCAACCTAATATATATATATATATATATATATATATATATATATATATATATATATATATATAACTGAATATGTAGATTGTTCTATATGAGCATCTATAGTGATGAAAATGCATTTTATTTATTTTCAAATCACCGTCAGCATGCTTTTGGCAGTGTTCTTACACGATATTAGTAATTGTTAATTTCTTTATTATTATAATGCTTCGATTATTATTATAGTCGTATTCCATGTGTGTTTAAATAGGTTTTAATTGAGCCATGGTCTGAGAGATATAACCGAGGTTTCTTGATAAGTATGTAGTCGTATATCCAATATAAAAATTCACGAATTTGCTTTGATAGTTCCGTCAGTTATTTTAATATATTTTCTTTTCATAAATATGTTATTTTTTCAAGATACAAATATTTAATTAAAACCTGTTTCCTACACTGAACCGTCAATTGTCATGACAAACACAAACACACACAGACACATAATAACAAATGAGCAATATTATTATTTATGAATTCATATATATGTATATATATATATATATATATATATATATATATATATATATATATATATATATATATATATATATTAGGTTGGTGCAAAAATAATGACGTAATAATGGCGTTTTTTGACGCTAAAAATACGTCTAAAAACGACATTATTATGTCATTATTTTTGCACCAACCTAATATATATATATATATATATATATATATATATATATATATATATATATATATATATATATATATATATGAAGGGGTTATAGTAGTTCCAACGATAGAAAAATGTGTATATTAAAAAGGAGGGAGAAACCGCAAACATTTTTTGTTGCAATGTGTATTTTTTATAAAATAAATTGTGCTTCATTTTCCATAATTTTGCTTTATTTTTCCATAATTTTTCTATTATGGAAAATAAAGCATACTATTTTTTTTAAAATCCACATTACAACCAAAAACGTTTACATATATAGATTCAAATATGTTTTATTTATTTTAATTATATATATATATATATATATATATATTTCGGAATAATTATTTGTGTATATTCTTAACGGATATAAACTTTCGAGTCTTGTTTTTTGTTAAATAATGTTTACTACATTTCTCGCCCTGCACATGACAGAGATGCTAATAATGAAAATGTGCTCGCTATCAGTGATTAGACCTGAGTGCCATGGACATTTTAGGTTTAATATCATTGCTAAAATAAAAATATTTGCTCTGATTGAAATCAGCTATGATACCAATAAATCTTCTCTAATCTCTCAAAGTTGCAGTAAGCAGCGGTATTTTAAACTTTAAGAATAATAAAGAACTATACCTCACATTAATCAATTGAAGGAATTTAAATCATGTTTTTCAGGAATTTCAATCCTTTGTAGCACTTAGTAGAAATTTTATTTGTTTTTTACTTTTCGTATTATCTGTTTTGCCATGACAAGTTAGATTTGTTATGCGCTGTTTTCCCTCATCAACCTTACCGTCAATCCGCATTGTGTGTGTCAGATTTTTCAAGTCTTATTTCCTCATTTGGTTCCCTAGAAATTTCAGCTATCTCTTTTTGATGCTACATATATGTGTCCTTTCTATCTTCATGTTTTCGAAAACTTCGTCATTGCTAACGTGTTCAGTATCGCTCTGGTGAACCTTTAACAAAAATATCATACACATATGCGTTTGGGCACCTCGACTTGCTGTAATGAGTAATAAACCTTTCCCACTAGATCAATTTCGACTGAATAGTGAGATCGATTCACACTAGGTGCTCGACACTTTCTGCCTCTTGCCACATCGAAGCTATGTTTGGAAAATTATTTGTGCCGTTCGACGTGGTGGATTGCTTAGCAAGGTTTTCTCATTGGATGAATTACGGCTGAATAGTGAGATCGATCGTGGTCCAAACCTGCATTTTGTCAAATCAGAGCTACGTTTAGAAAATCATCTGTGCATTTTGGTGTGGTGTATTGGTTAGCAATCATGTCTCTGTCGATCAATTACGAATGAATATTGAGTTTGATTTTCACTGGGTGCACTATTCTTTCAGCCTTGCGCTCAGAAAAATGAACATACACGTATGGGTGTATACGTGTTTGTAAAGCGAAAGATTAAAAGTAATGATGAACAAAATCGAACTATTGGTGGTCATACTAAGTTTTGAACCATGAATGTCTGGCTATAGAACGATGTTTCCAAAAATTGTGTAGGCAGCAATTCTTACAGAATTTTCGATCAAGTCAACTCTGGCGGACATTCAATAATCGAAGTCTCTATAAATTAAATTCTGGATGGGTAGTTGGGAAAGCCAATACGTGAATTACAACACACATGTTTCTGAGAAACTTTATTAGTGATATTTGTAAGCGATCGAGTGTAATAAGCATTGTAAAGTAAAAGATAGTTATGTTTAGGTGATCTATTTTTCTGTCAAATAACGTGATGATCAAAACTGAAAAAAGAATATATACTCTTCATTTTTTTTTTTTGTTAAAATTTTCAGATACATTGAGTAGGCGAATAAAGAAGCATGGAGCTGTTAAGTGTTGCTTAGATTAGCATGAAAACATATATTGAAGACAGGATATGTGGATAAAACTCACTTCTAATAAAACTCACTTCTAATAATCAGTATCATATTATTGTTCTATAATAGTATGATAGAAATTATATTTAGTGGGTTTATTTAGTTCTTTCTGCATTTTGTACTGCATTCCTTTTATCCGAATACGTCCACATAAAACACACACACACACACACACAAAAACAAAGACTTTTCTTTGACAACAGCTCTATTTCTTCACATCCTTTCATAGTTCAATTTTATTTAATGTGAATTTTGGGTAAATGTCCGGTTTGATTATCCGTCTTTATTCTTTAGAACATACTGAAACTGACAGAAATAGTAAAAATCTGAAGATAACGTGTTCATACTTTTACTCATATATATATATATATATATATATATATATATATATATATATATATATATACTATTTTTATATATCCATGTAGGATCAGAAAGAATAGATTATAATTCCAATGTGCGTGTCAGTTAATTTAGAAGAGGGCTCAATACAAAGTAGAACATTTTTTTTTTATTTTAGCATATTACACAGAAACATGCCACAATCAGTAAACAATAGCAGTCTTGTTTCGATACATATCAATGCATCTCATCAGGTGATAGTAAGTTACTGGCGCGTGAACAATTAATTTAGATTTAAAGGCAACATTCAACCTCTTTTTATGAAAAAAGAAAAAATACATTATTAGAAAATTCTGTAATAATTTCTGCCTGCCCCTTCAAATCGTCATGTGAATTTTTTTTAATCACGTGTTAATTGTTCTCACACTCTGTCATATTTTAACTATTTCTTTTAATATCATGTCTCATTGTACTTTTCAGTAGATAAATTATTTTATACATTGAAACATATTTCTTGTGATCAAATGAATTGCGACTTCTTTTTCCCTTTTATACTCTCGGTTTTCTCTGTATTTTCAGCCTCATTCCCTTTTTATGTCTTTGTCATATTTGTTATTTCCGTTCCTATTAATTTCAATTTTGTTACTTCGATTAAAATAGCCTCAAATTTTTGTTTATTGATTGTCTTCACCCTATTGTCTACAACAAATCTTCTAATGAACGGTTGTCTTCAGCGTTTTCATTGCTGTAAAGCGTTTAACTGGCCATCAGTGATACGCACGTGTGCGCAATGGAACGTGAATTAGCGCGCGCACACACACATATATACATATATGCACACATATATGTGCACTTCTCTTTGCTGCAAACACCTGGTTGTTTAACAGCAATAGCCTACAGAAATCACTTTTTTTCCGGATGTTATAAAGTGATGGCCTGACCTCAACATGTTTCCACTCATAATAATTGCAAATCTTTCCTCAGTCTTTATTATCTGACAGAAGGAGACATTGCCTCTAACAAGTAGATTCGTGTGATTACTGACGGTTCTGTAATAGTGCGTTAAATAAGAATATATTTCTATCCCTCATCTTTGCACACTCAGTTTGCGGTGCTATCAGAATCTGTTTGGATCACCTCGACGTGGTGTAATGGTTAGCAAGCTTGTCTCGATAGAACAATTACAATTGAGTAGTGAATTCGATCCTCATCGGGTGCTTCCTACTTTCAGCCTTGTGTCACATCTAAGCTGTGCTTAAATATCACTATCAGATTCTGCTTTTAAAGCAGAATATTTAGTTAATACATTCTTTACTAATTATTTCATTGACACATTTGGATTATCTTTGCCTGATTTCCCAATTAGAGCTTCTACTGTCTGATATTTATATAACACTTTCTATGGCTTCTGTTATCATCTCAACATTGGATCAGTAAAAAGCATGTCAAAAAGAAAAAGTCCAATGCAAATACGCCAAGTCACCCACTAATCTTTTTTCCCCACAGACATAAAGTAACAATCCTCTCGCTACTCTATTGCTATTTCCATACAAGGTTTTCAAAAGAACTACATTACTTAGTTCCACAAATTGTAGCATTCACGGGTAAGACCCGACATAGTAATCACATTGTAGCGGACACTCAGCATTCTGCTTGTATTCAGTGGAAGCATTATACCTGGTGTAACCGCAAAATTGTCCAAATCGTGTAAAAGCACAAATTTCTTATATTAAGCTCTGAACTATTTATTGAATAATAGAAACGATTAAATGTAACTTACACGAAATGCCTGAGGATTTTATAACACTTTTGGATACTAGTTTGAGAAATACGGATATATATTTACTATCCAACGTTAACAGAAGAACCGTGATGAATTCGACCATATACGAAAATGTTATTTTCATTATTAATTAATAATAGCTAAGGATAGGAAGCTCATGAATGATTGGAATAAGGGTCATATATATATATATATATATATATATATATATATATATATATATATATATATTAAATATGATTCCTTAGCTACATAAGAGTTCTCATGTTTCAAAAACGAAAGCCGAAAGCATCAATATAATTATTAAAATTAAGTTGAATCAAGGTGTTAGGTTCCGTTTCATCCTCAAGCGAAAATTTACGAATAAGCTATCTTGTGGTTTGCGCGTGTTTATAAGTATGGTCCATTGCAACATTAATTAATATGGAAACGGCTGAGCCGGCCATCTTGGTTAGGTGGTCAGGCAGTTAATTCCTATCTACAGATTCGTCATCTTCGGAAAGGTTAGGCCAAGGTAGAGTTGGGTATCTATTTCAAAGCTAATGGTGGCGGTCACCGTCTAGTTAGTTCACAGCAAAAGATATTTCATGGCGCGTCAAGTCGTTAAGTGTCGAGAGGATTTTGTTTTATTATTATCTATCTGTTAATCTCTTTATTTATTTGTTTATTCAAATGGCAGTTCCGTATACAAACTTGTTGCACTGAATAACAATTTGTTTGTTGACGACTTCACAAAGCGATTTTTTCTATTTAATGGTTTTAAAAAATGTTATAATATAAGGTCTACTTCTGTATGGAGCACTGTCTTCTTAAAAATAAAAATAAAAATACTATGGAACTCCAGATTATCTACCTGACGTGTTCCTTCCTTTTTTTCCACATACTTGCGCGCGCGCACACACACACACATACATATATATATATATATATATATATATATATATATATATATATATATATATAATTCGAGGATCATTTTCCAAGTTATTCAAGATGATCCTCGCCCTATCTAATCTTCTAGCTTTCTGTCCTGTAGTAATAAGATGCCTGACACGTTTCACGTACGATTTAATTTTCAAGTCTTTTTTATACTACTTTTTGGACGGTCAAAGCTAAAAATTCTCTCGTACATGCAAATGTTTTGTGAAATGAGTTGAATCCTTTGTTATTGATTTCTTAATCTCTATGTTGAAATGATTATCTCTTTTTCTGTTGTGATCTGCTGATCCAGTTTTCCTCTCTACTTTTCCCTGATTTGAAAACTTATTCTCTTGATGGATCTTAAATTGACTTTAAAGATGGAAGCCTGAGTATGAATGTTCTTCTCACCAGTGCTTACTTTAGAAGACAGTGGGGCTGACACAACACGATTTCAACCTGTTCTTTTTTCTAGCTGAATAACCCAAATGGTTTTTCAGAGATTCTTCCGATAAATGGTGTCATGATGGCTAAAATTTTTATATGAATACCTGAAACAATAAACTCAATTAGTTTACTTTTTTTTAGATATTAAATATTTTGTG
>OZ010595.1:99243169-99253169 GCA_963932145.1 Acanthosepion lycidas
ACCGCAAACTGTCAGAAAAGAGAAAGTTTGATTGTCAGCAAAATAGAAAAAGCTCAAGATCTAAACAACGTCTTGGAAATGACATCATACAAGTACAGTTGAAATAATTGGGAAGGGTATAATCGAAATTGAAAAAGGAAAATATTACGAAACTGTTCGGCTTCCACAGCCGTAGAAAAGTGTGGACACTGTACAGAAAACTAGCATGATTACGTTCATTTCAAATAGTATTTGTCAATCTCTTAATACAGTCAGTTTGAACTGCCAGGTAAATTGGATCAAATTGGCAAAGATATTAGAATAATATAGAAATTACAACGGGAGCAAACTGCTAGTATAAGGACATATGACACAAACAAAAATACTGAATGAATTGGTCAGATTTTCATACATCAATATCCACTGAAGTGCCCATCACACAAACACACACACACGCGCGCGTGTGTGTATGTGTGATTATGTGTGTGTGCATAATATTTGTATGTTTTTGGAACGTCTTCTACAGCAGGAAATCTCATATATAAAACCTGGAGCTCTCTGATTTTTTCAGCGTTTGTCTTGACAGCTTTTCTCTTGCCAGTTAAATGTTGGTTGGTTGTGCAAGGTTCTATCGAAAAAAGAAATCACACACAGGAACCATTTGGATTCTTTGGAATATTGCAGGAATTTATAGAAAGTAACGCGGAACTTTTTGTTTCTGATTATGAGTCCTGTAGTTCATTTTCTCGGTCACGTGTCGACTTCAACCGCGCACGCACACACAGACACACACACATATATATTTGTGCGTTTATATATATATATATATATATATATATATATATATATATATATATATATATATATATATATATAATTATTTATATATTATATGGGCAGTATTTATTAGAGCTAAATATCAAACGATCGCAAAAGCGTGAACCCCAGTGTCACAAACTCATATCACTCCAACGAAATACATATATATATATATATATATATATATATATATATATATATATATAGTGAAGTTTAATATTTTACCATTTAATATTTATATATGTCTGCATAAAGTTGCCACTATTCTCCATTTAACTAGCCATAGGCTTTATAATTTTAACTTTAACCAACATGTTTATAAAATCATGCTAATATTAATTGAAACTTTATGATAAGAAACATGCATTAATATGCTGCTGATTGTTTTGCTCTATTTAAGAAATGTTATCACATGTGGTTAGCGGTCTTGTTTCAAGAATAGAAACAAAAATTAGGTTGCTTGTCGGCATTTTTGGCATTTTGCCATGAATCATTTTGATAATCTTAATTCGGCCAATTCGTCTGTTTTCTCCGCTATCCAACTTTATATGTATTCATAGTAATGACCCACTCACTGTTCAATAGTAGATACGTGTATTCGGTCCTGACTTCAAGCGGAAACATTGATCGATAAGAGAAAGAAAATCGATGAGGGCTCTATACGCAAAGGTCAAGGTTAACTCAATAATTACAAGTTATAAACTGCACTTCTTTATCTCTAGCGATACGATAGACGAACATGGTAACAAATGAGTCAACATATTATGATAATATTTTGCAAAGCAATTTCTGATAATGACTTCAGATTACATTGCATCTCTTTTAACTGTAAATCTTTTCACATGTCTGGAATTTTCTTTATTCAGTTAAGCACAAGCCTCTGCGTAAAGATGCTCTGATCGAAATAAAAATCCTATTGTAACGTTTCGGCTTGGACAATTATTTGGTTGCATTTTAAATGTTGTTTCTTGTGTGATCGCTTTGAGATGATTAAAAATAAATGTTGTTATCTGTAAATGATATTGTTTACAGAAATGACGGAAAACAGAAAAAAAAAATAGTTGAGTTTATTTTTGTGTTTCAAAACCTGGACAGGACGGCTAGCAATAGTCTTGAGAAACGGAGAAAGCGAAGAGTGTCAAATTGTAGACCTTATTTCTCGAGGTCACCAGAAAGCTAGGTGGTAAAATGCTTAATGGATTTTATGGATATTTAATCCTTAAGCTTAATCAGGAAACGTCAGAAATTTCAACTACTAGCTAAAACACATCACAAACAATAAGGTTCCCAGATCAATCGGAGATAGATAAATGTGTCACCCCCAAATGCGCTGAGCTCTCATGGAATATTAATGTGTCCTTATTCTATACTCGGCTTATTAAATGGACGTCATCGTATATCGTTACAAATGCGGAATTAAATAACAACTTTTATAATACTGCTATTTTGAAGCAAGAACTTAGAATTTATCTTACACACATTTTGCACTTTTCTGTTGACGCATGTAAAATAGCCTTCGTCTAGGTGACTGTTAAAATTTAAGTCTCGCTGTCCTGATGATTGTACCAAAATTACTCATTTCATATGAGCATTGTAAGGGATATAATCTGGTTTATTAAGCCATGATTAATTTCTGAGAGTACCTTTGCTTGTACAGAAACGCCGTCCAGTTATGTGCATACTAGATTGCGTCACATCGAAAATGTTCTTTTTAATGAATCTTCAAATGCTACTTATAATTATTTAAAATAATTTCCATCAATGTATTCCCTAATAAATCGACCGTTATATTTCAAATAAAGCTTGAAATTTCGTTATTGTCCCTCGAAATGTGTGATATGGAGCCGAATAGAAAACATATAAGGCCAAATTGATTTTTCATTGGCAGGAAGATGCAAGTATGAATTCTCATATAATTTCAATGAAAATTATCTATATTCTTCGCTAACATAATACATACAAAGTTAACTCTCATTGAGATTAATGCAGAGAAATGTTGAAAAAGTCAATGTCATCTAATCTTATAAACATATCATTTATAAGTATACTATTTACATTGCTTGGATTGTTGTCTTTATTTTTATTGCCATATTCCCAACCCTTCGGCTGATGTACGCTCCAATCTTCTTCAAGCATCGTGATAATGACAACAACGTTCCAAAAATGTACAGCCCGTACAATGTAAATAGCGTAAATAGTTACAATGCATCATCCCAGAAATACAGACAGACATCCTTTATATAGCCAAAATGTTTAATCACTATATCGAATAATAAGAAAATCGTAAGAGACGTGGTGCTCTTCATGACGGTATAGTGATATCGAATTTTGAGACACGGTATTTTGACCAATTTTTATTAACAAATAGTTAAAATTGGTTCGAACAAATGAATATTTAACGAGAAAGAAAGATCTATACCAAATAAAAGAAACCATATTATTGTACACATTCCACAAGAGCAACTACTAAAATGGATATGACGAGAAAATAATGACGTAAAACTTGAGGAAAATCATTAATACTGAAATGAAGAATTAGAGTTAATGTACTTGATAAAATTATTTCCCTACAAAATATTTTAAAATACAGATTTTATAAATTTCAACACAAAGAAGAACTGGCTATTTGGTCAGTAAATGCTAAATTTTTCGTTATGAAGAAACTGATATTACCATTACGAATGAAGACGAACGTTTTTTTTTTTTATGTAGAATCCAATGCTTATTTCCAGCAAAGGCATTTTTTAGCCGAAAATGCAGAGGGAGACGTGTGTGTTTAAGCGTAAGTAGGTAATAAATATTCATGGAAACTGCTTCAGAACTAAAAGAATTTTGTGGAATTATCTTGTCTTCTACGATAGATTTTGCAAGTGGCCACTTGCAAAATCTATCGGAGAAGACAAAATCTATCGTATTTTGCTGCCAAAATGCAATATCAAAGTAAGAAACACATTCTCTCTGTGTTTTACTTTCTGTTTCTCTCGCTATATATATATATATACATATATATATATATATATATATATATATATTTATATATATATATATATATATATATATACAAGTATAGGATTTGTATATATATATATATATATATATATATATATATACATGTATTGGTATATATATATACAAGTATAGGATTGGTGTATATTTTTATCGTATAATTTAATATTTATTAGTTAGAATGAATTATATTTTAGTCTAACCCCAACGTTAATGCATTAAATAATTATTATAACCTTAGACCGTTGTCAGGGTTGTTGAATTCTCATATACTTGTATTTTGGTTGGTCATTCCAGCTTATGTAACAGTGTTTCCCCTAGCGAAGGATGTTTGATTGATTTGAACCATTTAAGACCCATTATTCTACATTCAACACCATTATTTGATAAGACACCAGAAGTGTTGAAATAAAATCGCTATTTTTTAGTGATTTTATAACATATGTATGTTATAATTTTCGAATAAACAATTATATATATATATATATATATATATATATATATATATATATATATATATGCGGAATCAATTTTCATATAAATATGTGTATAAAACACTCAAAATCCAGCCCCTAAAAGGATAAGCACAACTGTCACCAAGGTCCACGTCATTCACGCTGATGATCTCCACGACCTCATTCACGTCTACATGCTAAAAATTACACTGCTGATGAACTTTATACTGCTTCAAACTTACGGCACCCCAGTTAACATTAAGAACCAAATTCTATCTGTTGTATCTTTTTTACAATGAAATATGCACAAACATACTGACTCTTTCACAAAACCACACATATAACGCACACTTCATTGTTTCTCACTTATGTACACAAATGCAATTTATATGCTTTTCTAAAGCTTTATTAAACGAAACAAAAAGACATTGCTTTGTAATCTATGATCACATGCTTGTATTCTTGTCTTTATTTTAAATTAAAGTTTACTTGTTGAAACTTCATTGTCTTTTTTTACTGGATTTTATTCTTTCAGTGAAAATCGTGGGATTACTCTAAACGTCCGAATTCCGAGCCGTCCTGCAAAAAACTTTTATGTTATTGTATCGAATCCCTACACTACGAATGTTGACATTCATCGAAAAACCGAATAGAAGGATTCCTACACGACAAAAGCTCAACAAAATCGACCTCATCCTCCACCAATATTATCATGCAATGGACGCCATCGGTTCCTATATGCAAGAAATGATCTACTTAGTCATTAACAACATCATCATAAAGGTCATCGTCGTCGCTTTTATCTCGTACCCAAGAACTGAATTTCTTCTTTTCTGATCGCTTATCAGAAAAGAAATTAAATTCATGGATACGAGATAAAGTCAACAACGACGAAACTGGGCATGCGCCTATCTAATAATCTCACATGATTGTTGTTCTATAAGTTATTTTTTTTTGTATATTGATAACAATGGTAGCTATTCTGTCCAAAGTTCGAGAGCCACTCAAGGTATTGAGTTATAGAGTAAGAAACATTGTTTTTGCGGACATGTTTGGAAGATAGCGGATAATCCTTAAATATATTAAGATTGTAGTGATCAGGAATCCGGCTCTGGGGAATGCCACAAGAGCTGATATATCGTTAAAGAAACTAAGTTATCCTGGCGAGTAGATGACTTTTTGATAATTATTTTCTTGAGATTAAGGAAAAAAATATTACGGATTAATTTTACTTTTGATGAAAAGCTTGGAGATGCAACAACCGGACATATTATTAAGTCATTATTCTGTATAGCCCCTCGTGCTGAAAGGACTTAGGGGACGGCGTCAATTCGATAATAATGTTGCATTCTTCTTTCACAGCTGGTAACCATTAGATTTTGTGAGAACCTCAACACAGGGAATTTTAACCTAACTATTTTAATAACGTCCATGTCGACATGCCATTATCTATACAGTGGGGTTTGTTAACCCCTACCTGTGGAGTCGTTTCAGACACGAAAGAAAACACGGCTACATTGTTCGACGGTTAAAACTCGACTCACTGAAAAATCTATATCTATCGTTCTCACGCTCGTTCAGCGAATCAAAATCGACTTCTTTGTTTTGTCTTGTATCTGACCCTTAAGGTCAACCTCAGAGAGTCGTCAGTGATACACTTACTCGAAAATATAAAGGTGCTAAACTATTATTTAACAATTGTAGATCGACATAATAAAGAATTCTATACAAATGAAAGAAATACTGTCTGCGTATTTCTTTGTTGCCTGCAGTTCCTTATAAATGCATTTTGATGAAGATCTTCTGTGTAATATTTAATGACAGGGGTCTCCACAATTTCCTATATCTTACAGTTCTTATCAAAATTTTCCTCTCTGTAATCCCTACCAAAATTACCCTGCCATCTATTCACATAACCTTGTCAGGTAGGTATCATATTGGATTCACCTGCTCCTTTGGAATTCGAAATAATTTCGGTGTGTCCAGATTTTCCTTAATATGCCTTCCAAAAATTTCTTAAATGAGACGATTGTTATGAATATAATATTTTTCCGGATATTTTGAATATATGTAGATGCTAATAAAAATCCATTCTTCTTCACATAGAAAAGGTGAGGAGTATGCATTCCTCTTATTTTTGTCATCGAGGGTAAGGTAAAGTATCAATGAACTTAGCGGGACGCATATTGAACAATGCTAGAGAAAAAAACAAAAAAAACAAAGGATATTCTGTTGGCGGAAGGTACATGGTAAATCTGAAAACTGCTAATAAACTTTGCCTAAGGTGCCAATTTCTACGTGACAAGAGATTGAAGTTCATACTAAGGAAAATGTGCTTGTCAAAAGAAACCAACTTGTGTTACCTTTTTCAGATTTCTTATGTTTATTTCCTACATGAATAAAACAATTATATGAAGGCAAAAGGGACATTTTACAAAACATTACATCAAATGCATTGGTTGGGCACCGTAACAAGACTGAATAAAATATTAACATAAGAAACACTATTCTTGTAAAAAGAGAAAACAATTCTCTACGACGAAAATGTGTAGAGGCTGCTGTGATTGCAAGACCATCAACAGTAAATTTGCTCCCTGCCGCTTAGAACATTTTACTTTATATATATATATATATATATATATATATATATATATATATATATATATATATATATATATATGTGTGTGTGTGTCTGTGTGTGCATATATATATATATATATATATATATATATATATATATATATATATATAGGTAGTAATCCGTTGGTGCAATCCAGGCGAGTCCTATTGACACAACATAGAATTTGAAATATGCTAAAACTGACTCACAAAAGAGCGCCCAATTGTTATTTTCATTAAACAGAGCAAATTTTTCTATACAATTGCAATTAAGATACCTTTAATATTAAAATTAAAATTCGTAGGTGAAAATGGTCATTAACTAAAGGTACCTTAATTACAATTGTGAAGAATATATATATATATATATATATATATATATATATATATATATAGTGAGTACATAAGAAGACACGCTTATACAGGTAGATTAACTCAGCACGAATTTAAATCACCTTCAAATTTATTTATCATCCCTTGTACCTGACTAACATTAATTTGGTAAATATATCGATAGTCCCTATTGTAAGAGAAGGGTACCTGTCGATAAATGGGCGAAGTAGCATCACGTGACGTTAATTTCTCAATTCACTCGTATTTTTACGTTCTTCAGCCAATTGATTAGTAGCCTTTGTCTTTATGCTCTAATAAATACTTCGAAAATAGACTGGACTTGAACATTAACTGATTTAATTTTGTCATTCTAGCGTCCGCTATAATTTACCTAATTGATTACTCGTCGCATGTAATTGCGGTTTTCAACCCGGAAAACTATGTGCCATTCGTACAGAAGCAGTCATTATGTAGATTTAGTTAATCAATTATCTGCTACAATGAAGAGCGACGCGGAATAATCCTTAGTAGAGATAAAGTTTACTTGGAAATCCTTGGCCAACATAATAACCAACATACACCGAATAAGGGAATCTTTAGGATACATTTTTGAACAATAATAGGAATGGATTCTTTTTGAACAGACACATTGCTTTTGCAACACAGTAGACATTGTTCAAATATTTCATATATTAAATTAAAAAAAAGTGATTTAATATGAAATTATGTCGAATGTTCGATGGGTCTTTAACAGACTGAACTGTCATACAATGGAGGGAAGGCTGTGATGATTGTAGAAAATTATTCTATAACGACTGAGAGAAAATGATTAATTCAAATTATAATTAGTTTCCAGGTTCATTAAGATATCAACTAGATTGTGCAAATTTAAAAATGAAATCCATGACTAAAACATTTTTTATATATGCCAACAGTTTAAACTAATTAATAAATTATGATGTTTATATATAATTCGCCACATACACACACAATATATATATAAATATATAACAACATATATATATATATATATATATATATATATATATATATATATATATATATATATAGTTATTTATTCGAAGATTATAACATAAATATGTTATAAAATTACTACAAAAATATAAATTCATTTTAAACATTAAAATTTACGATTAAAAAGAGTTGGGCAAAAAATATCAATTAAATATATATGATGATACGTTACTCTTAGTAGGGCGATAAATAAGCAGACTCTGAAATTAGATATTGCATCTACGCACTGTCAAGAATTACTCAGACTTCCAAAGTTTATACAAAAACACATTGTGCTTTGGGAACTTTTGCAGTAGACATAATTTTTTTGTAAATATGTAAAATTTATGAGGATAATATACGAATATATTTACTTAAACATTTAAAAATTGTCAACTGTTCAATTATGAACGGTAACTAAGAAGTATTTTAAAACACAAACTTGTACTTGGATTACACAAAAATTACTTAGAATATAATGCATATTACTTTTATATACGTTCATTCGTATCGCCAATTTTAAAGGCACGGTTACACTAATAGTACATATAAAAAATTATATATATATATATATATATATATATATATATATATATATATATATATATTATTGAATATTATAGACATATTGTGTCTATTTTTATACTGATCTTTTCCCTTTCTCTAATCAATTTCTTTTTCCCTTTTTCTAATCAATTTCAAGACAGGCGCCGTTGTTTTTCTTACCCAAGTACATTCGATATTTTCCAAGATAAACTTTAGGGGTGAGTTACTATAGCAAACTTCTTGTAATTGCGACAAAATCTGCATTCCGTTCCCATGTAAATTAAAAAAAATACACGCGCGAACTCGCTCTGTTATAGTTATTTAAAACAAATAATTTATCCGTTGCATGGCGCCTTCCTTGATGAATTTCATCTTTAAATCTAGAAACTTATTTGAGACATGGAAAAGACCAGTATATGCTATATATATATATATATATATATATATATATATATATATATATATATATATGATAAGAAATATAATCTTAAGGTGTGCAGTATTTATGGAAATAAAGTGCTCAATATCAGAGACACAGCGAGAGCGAGTATAAATATAAAAGTGAACATTGAAGTCAACACTTAGAGGCGACAGTCTGTTTCATGCTATATGCAATCGTCAGACCAGAGTCTTCGTAGCTTTGATCAACAGCGAAGTAGGTAAGCCCCTTACTTTCCATAATCTGCTCATCGTCAAGCAGTATGTTTTCCGCTTTGCCCGATCTAATGCTGACGTGCTCACGGCCATAATTCAATTTGTATACCAAGCACTTCACAAGAAGAAGACGTGACTCTAGATAACTCTGAAGTATTTGATAGAGTTTGAAATGTTGGCTTTCTTTGTAACCTTCAGGAATACTGGATTAAAGACGATTAACTGACTTTATATAACATTCCTGTCAAAGGAGAAACTTCGTCCTGAACGGCTTCTCCTCCAGCTCCTTTATTACAAAAGCCGGTGTTCCCCAGGGCTCTATACTGTTCCTGATCTTCATTAACGACATTCTCGATGTCATCAGTTCCCAAGTAGGCATATACACAGACGTCACTATTTATTCCTGCCTCAGTAGTAAACGGGGTAGCCTTGACAAAACTAAGTGTGCCGCCGGTCTCGAAAAGGACATCTAATCTTTGATCAGCTGGGGCAGAAAATGGCTTGTAAACTGAAAAACCTCCAAAACGAAACTGCTCTTATATAACCACCACAGAGAACCCTCCCTGCCGACCATC
>OZ010595.1:99258169-99260669 GCA_963932145.1 Acanthosepion lycidas
ATCTTTAAGAAAAATTATGCAAAAAACAATATTGCATTTTTTATTAAATAAACATTTTTTTTTTAAAGAAAAACTTGTATTTCCAACGGATAATTTATTGTTATTATATAAGTATTTGTTATTTAATCCTTAAATTGGTTTAAAATAGCAGAAGTATTTTGTATGTTAAATAAATACTTTTAATTTTTCCAAAATAAATGAATGGGAATTCATTGTATTAATCAACGCACAATATTAAAACCAACTGTACTTTGAACCCACTGACATGTTCGTACTTCCTTCAAAAATTTGGTTTCGACCGATCAAAATATGTCTATTTTAGAAGGTGTGAGGACGGACGGAGTAACGGAAGTCTTAGAATTTTATATACAAATGGATTACTGGATTTAATGAAGATTAATAAAGAAATAGTTTTATTGCGATTTCTCTTTATTTCAGCATGGCCAATCATTTTTCATCAATGGCCAAAACCGAATCATTATCACGGCTCTCAGATCGTATTTTGTCCACTCAGTTGTGAGTGTTTAATATTTCCTTGAACCAACTTTACTGTGACTATCAATAATAGGAATAACCTTTCTTTCCCACCAGTCGCTTCATCTGTGGGCCTAAAATCGTGTTTGATAAGACTAACTTCAAGAAGGTATACCATTTTTGTCAAATCTCACCAAGGAATCCGATAGTGTCACTAAGATGCAAGAGGGAAAAAGAACGGAAAAAACTTTATATGGAAACGGAAACCCAATCCTAAATAGAGAACAAAGGAATACACCTTTACTCCTGTTCAAAAAGTAGGAACCGGACGTTAGGCGAACATGTCTACTAATATTTTTCATGTAAATGATTACAAACTAAGAAAACAAATAACAAATATTTACATATTCTCAAATATAGTAATTATTTATAGACTCAATGTTAAACGACCAGTATTTAACTATGTCTATACAGACTAAATGATTGCAAACCTACATAAATATCTAGTATTTACATATTCTCAAAACGTGTATGTTGCTTGTTCCGCTACAGAAAATGTATCTTTCAAAGAGTCAGATCTGACAAAACATAGAGTATTTTAGCCTCATTGCGTTTGGAGGTGCCCACTACACAGTCTCCATTGAAAATATTTTACACGACATTATAATTGATGAATTATTTCCCCCACAGAAACTCTCTCTCCCTCTCTCTCATGGGGGAAATATTGCTAGCCTCGTCGCTACTCTTTCACTATTACTGTAGTAGATATTCATCCAACCTACGTTATCAGATTTACCAGGCTAGACATCCACGGGTACGAGTCGCTTTGCTACTTACATAGGGCTGATTCACCCTCAATCCCTTCGTATTCCATAAGTAATGAGGAAGTCCAAATTAGACATGTTCTTCAGCAGAACTTTTACTTTATCAACACATAGGAAAAGCTTGTGAAGACATCACGTTGAACACCAGTTCCCGTATGATCACCGCAGTTAAGCAAAGTCGACCCTGGTCAGTATCTAGATGGGTGACAGCCTGCGAATACTAGGTTCTCCGTGCTTTGATGTACGGGCTGTGTAATGGATAATGGCTGGGAATTTTTAATAGTTGGGTTCGCCCAACTTGCGCCCAAATAACAGTGGGAAAGAGATGAATCAATATCTTCGCCTTTAAGTATGGGTTAATTGGCAAGATTATCACTAAAACCATAATTATATCCAAAAATAAAATGAAATTGCGTAAGAAATATTTAGACTGTCCTTGAGGACACATGGCACAGTGGATAAATGTGTTGGTTAGATCCAGTGACAGGACCCAAAGAGTGTCAGTTCAATGCCCGGTTAAGGAAGTGGAGACCTTGGAGAGGTGAATTGACAGGAGAAAACTGATAACTGACATCCATTAAACATGACACGTGGAACTAGAACAGTCTACCCTAGTGAGCGAAACAACGGGCCTGTTCGACATTCCAATCCCTGAAAGATAGCCGGAGCGTACAACGGCCGAGGCGTTATGATGAATATGGCAACAAAGATGAGGACAATAGTCCGAATGATGTAAATAATGAAAAAACTTTTATCAAATTAATTCATACAATATCCTACAATTTCTTAAAGAAACTAAACTATATTAAAAAATGTAATATGAACAAAACTACAACATAAATTAGACATATAATTGCCTCTAGTAATCATGTCCACCCAAACATGTATATTCACAAAAGCTGAGTATCAACTAACACTTATTTGACTGTGAAAGTAGAACAAAATGTATATCATATTTTTATTACTTCAAAGCTTCAAAGAAAATTAAATTCCACGATTAAATGACCCATAAGATATTAATATGCTGCTAAATATACAAATGAAACAATCTTTAGCTAGGTAGCTAGATAGATAGACAGATGATAATCTACTTGTTTCCTCATAGATATTTAGATTTGGGCATTAAATAAGCCATAGAGTTTGATATGCAACTAAACAAAAACAAGCAACTAACCAAATCCAAAATGCTTATTCGTTCCTTA
>OZ010595.1:99265669-99268169 GCA_963932145.1 Acanthosepion lycidas
CAACAATCCTCACGAAATGTACCTCTCAAGTTTCTTTTTTCCGGAATCTATCTTGCACATCTATACGTCTACCATTCGTCAATGTTATATATGTACGTGGCCCCTGCTATTTTCCCGGAGCTCTTCGATAAGGTGCAAAGAAGAATCAGTAATATTATTGGTCCTGATCTGGTGGCTCCGCTTCAGTCAAATGTCCACCGTCGTATGATTGATACTTTGTGCTTTTTTTATATAAATACTTTCGCGGTAAATGTACGGATGAGACTTTCACTGTGGTACATATTCTGCACAATACTGGACTGGTGGCTGTATCTCATCAATGTAAAGTTGAGCTCGCTATATGGAGCCGTAAGTTCTATGCTTTTTTCGCATTTGTGACTTGTGGAATTTCCTACCGACTCTACGCTTAGATGCAATGCCAATTGCTATTTGCTGTCTGTTTTTCTCTTTCTACTGATTACGAATATTTCTGTTCCTAATTGCTCCACACCTTGTAAACCATTGCATGCGAGCGGCTGTATGCCTTGCTTGGGGCGATACCGATTAAAAGAAATGGTTCATGGTCTCACTAAAATCAACAATAAATATACTTCCATCTCTGAAGTTAATACTTGTTAAACATGCTATTCTATTGTTCCAAGAATTCAGGCGAACGTTCTAATTTTTATAACAACCGCCTAATAGCATTCTCCTTCTTCTTGGCAACGTACTAGAGGCTCTAAATAATTTTCAATTGGTTAAAATATCAACTTGCAGAGTCTTCTTTCATATAAGAAACACGATTTTCATCTTCATCTTATATCTGCATGACTAATGCTAATCTCGATGAGAGTGATTTCTTGGACTAACGTTTTCCACTGACATGAAGAGTAAAGATTATGTTGAAACAATTACTAGGTTTGCTTGCGATGAATGTTGCTTCACTCTGCTAGACCATTTTTCTTACCTGAAATTATCTTACATATATATAAGTCTACCATTCGATAATCCTTAGAATATTCCTCCCGCATATGCTCTGAAAATTTTGCTGTATACTTACAGATCCAAAGAAGAATCTGCAATGTCGTCTCGCATTCCGGCTCCAGCCTATTTTCCAACGCCATAACATACATTCGATGAGTCTTTTCTACAAATACATTCATGGTAATTGTTTTGAGAGAATTTCCTCTATGGCACCTAGATGCTATGTATTTAAAGCTTAGTACTGGATTGGTGGCAAGATTTCATCATTTTTCTGTTGAAATGGCTAGATGTAACATTTTTCTCTTCTAGTTTCTTGCATTCTAGTAAAACTTGATCCTCAAAATTTTAAATGAATTCGCAATCGTCATGTGTGGTTTTCTTTCTGTTTGGTTATTGTTCTTACTGCTTAATATTTTTTCTTCTCTTCTTTGAAACTCAGTAACTCATTACGTCTTAGTGACTTTGTTGCCTTGGTTAATTTGAAATGATTAAAAAATATATAAAAATATTATCTTTCGAAAACTGCAGAATATATTCGCTACATAGTTGACGCCTTTAAATAGATACGCATAATATTAAATCAAAAAGAAAATAAATATGTCTATTTAATCTCTTAATATGAAAACCTAGTTTAAAATTATAAGTTTAAACTTAGTCCACGCGAGTGACAATCTTATAAAGATTTACTCACGTCAAAATAATAAAATAATATGCAGATTTATATATATATATATATATATATATATATTAAATATATATATATATATATATATATATATATATATATGTATGTATATATATATATATATATATATATATATATATATATATATATATATATATATATATTATTAAATCCCATAGATTTTGCAGACCCGGCTATGTTTGATGAAATAAAAATATAGTAAATATGTTTTCGAAAGCCTCCACAATACGAATAATATATACAATTCCAAATTCAAATAAAAACTATAATAAATGAATAAAAAACTGGAATATACAAATAAAAACAACCGTATAAAACCGGGCTAGTTTTAATGAAATTGAAAGAAATCTTCTTAATCTCAACAAAAAATTATCACAAACAGTTTTAAAATGTTAAATATTTAAAGATTATATGAATATATTTGGCCTGGACCATATGATTCAGTTTTGTAAACGTGTTTTTTTTATTACACTGCATTAAACTACATAGTCTTTCTCTCCCTGTCTCTCTGTCTCTCCCTATATATATATATATATATATATATATATATATATATATATATATATATATATATATATATATATATATAATGGACACTCCCGTCGGTTTCGACGTATGAGGATCTGACAGCTCATTGATTCAGTTACGATATTATGTGCGATAATCTTAAGTGGCGTTTAAGACCCGCTAGTGATTTACAAAGGAGGCCACATATGGAGCAAGGGTGAGGATTATTAGATGAGATCATTGTTATATGGGCTGACCTTTTAGATCGCTTCCTGAATCCACTAAAACACGTTGATCTCCATTCTAGCCGCTCCAAGGCTAAGC
>OZ010595.1:99270669-99388169 GCA_963932145.1 Acanthosepion lycidas
AAACGAAGAATACAGAGAGACTAGAAAGTGGTTGGCTTTTACATTTGAGACGAAATATGAACCTTACATAAATGACGGCTGTGTCGTGTTCTCGAGTGTAATGTCGATATGGACTTCAGTTTGAATGTTGAGCAGAACACCAGCTGGTTTTCGGGTGAAGCCTTTAGAACAAAACTGCCGTTTCCCTGCCTACACAGACATTGGAGATATTAATCATTGCAATTTGTGTTTTGCGCAACGTTAACTCCATTAGTGGTTTGTTGGCTATTTCACAGTCAATGAGGCAAAGAGACATAGGTATATCGGAAACACACATACACACACGTACGCACTTACATATACACATATAAATACATATACACACATACGTATATATATGCAGAGAAAGAGTGAATGGAAGATAAATATAAGGAGCGATATATATATATATATATATATATATATATATATATATATATATATATATATATATATATATATATATATATATATATATGTATGAAAGAATCAGTATCGACTCACTTGGCAAACTTAACCTAAAGTTCAAACATCAAATTCATTTAATTGTTTTTACTGATAAGATCAAGAGAAAAGAAAGATTAAACTAATTCACAGTGGAAATAAATACAACATTCTGTGGAATATATACAAGAAATAATAGATACAGAAACGTCAGACTTTCTGATTAATTATTTAATATATATATATATATATATATATATATATATATATATATAGATAGATAGATAGATAGATAGATAGATAGATAGATAGATATAGATATGTAATGAGAAAAAAAATAAAGCAAATTATATAACAAAATTCATAAGCAAAAGAATTTAAAATCTGGAAAAGGACACATTTCGAATATTTCAACAATTCTAAGAGCTCGTTTTTTTCCAATTTGTTATTGAATTTCGATTTGTTTTATTCACCTGGATAAACTCTTTAGTAAACGAAAAAACTTGGACTATTTGATGTTTCGGCCTGGTGATTATGCTCATATTAAAACCCCTAAAAGCAGCTTAGAGCACATTCGCTGTTCCAAGTAGTTTTGTCATTTGCATTCTCCCAATAATGTCAAGTATAACAAACTTAACTTGCTTGATGGAATTTGTTTTAAAATAACCATTATTATTATTATTATTATTATTATTATTATTATTATTATTATTATTATTATTATAAAAGAAAAAGAAAATATCAGTGTCTTTGAAAATTTGTTCTGTCAGATTTCCTTATGAATTTTCCAATGTGAAATATTCCCAATGTGTCAAACTGAACGAAGTTGATCTAGTAAAGTTTCGGTTATTACTGGTTAAAATCTCAAATGCGATTTTCGATTTAATTTCGTTGTGTGTTATTAGATTTTCTTCCGTATAGATAGCATAGAAATTTATAGCAGTAGAGCTGAATACAGATCCTACACTTGACTTGCAGTAAGGGTTTGTAATCTATTGTCCTTACCGAGAGGAATTCAAAGTATTTTTCGATGGTTTCAATAGAATGCGCTCTCGTTGAAATATAGGCAATGCATACTATTTTATAGGACTTCGACAAAAACCTGAATAAATAATTATACTCAGAATGCGATTGTCTAAAAAGCGTGCATGAAACACGTATATAAAAAGGATCTCTTAATGTAGGTCTATCTCTCTCTCTAAATATATATATATATATATATATATATATATATATATATATATATATATATATATATATAGGAGAGACTGTTGTAATGGTTTCAGACCATGTATGAAATATTGGACAAATATCCTGTATCTGGTACTTTGTTAAGATTCCAACAATGAATTAACCCAAACTATATTCATTGTCCTATTGTATTTATATATAAAGGCACGCACAATCTAATATAAGTAAATTGTCTTATATAACATCTTTCTTTTCTATATTTGTATGCGTATCAGTTTGTCGGTCTGTGCATACGTCTCTCTCTATAAACATCCCACCAAAATTTTTATGCCTGGATATTTATGGTAATAAAAGAGACAGACGGACAGACATACAGAGTCAAACACAGTGTTATATATATATATATATATATATATATATATATATATATATATATATATATATATATATATATATATACATACAGAGAGAGAGATCTGTCTGTTCTGATTAGTTCATTTTATATTGGGTAGTTGCATATATTCTCTATCATAGCGCCATGTCCAGTTCTGGTTTCTGTATATATATATATATATATATATATATATATATATATATATATATATATATATATATATATATATATATATATATAATAGTAATTTCGATCAATAATTATTCGTACAATATGTCTACCTTTATGTATTCATCTGATATTATATTGGGTAATAGGCAATTTAGAAAAAAGCGTCGCTTAGGTTGAAATGTATATTGTATTAGTCTTTTTAACAAGAGCAAATATGTTTCCGTCGGAACTTGCAATTAATATCATTGCTTAGTTGGGATCGAACTCCGATCGTTGTTTTGAAATAGCCAATGATCTTACCAATGCGTGAGCATATGTTTGTATGTGTGTATATGTGGGAGCCAGTGCTAGATGGTGACATAGATTTTTTTTTTATTTTTATTTATGAAATTATTGATTTATCTATGTACTTGTGTCTGTACGTGTACGTCTATGCGAGCGCCTTATTGTCTGTCTGCATATGTGTATAGAATAAATCCGCTTTCCCGCCTAATTCGGGCTTTTGTTCCCTCTCGTGCACTTCGCCAGCCAATAAAAATGCGTCAGTCTTTTGTGCGCCTTTCACAGACTAATCGTTGCCTATCTCTTGGCAATCCAGTCACATACGGCCAGGACATATCATCTCCTCCGAACGGTGTACCATCAATTTTCAGCACAAAATGCGGCACAAATAATCAAGATAAAATAGTCACAAAAATAGAAAAAAAAATACATAGAAAATGAAGAAGAGGCTCTTAAAAGGATTTCCAAAAAGAAAATATAATGCAAATACGGAATCCTTTTCTTTCGCTGATATATCTTGACACGGAACTTGAGGCGGTTTCTCGAACGAATTGTTGGAAAAGTGTCTATCGTAAATTAAGCTCGACTTGTACGATCGTTCGAAGTAGTCTTTCATCAATACTTTGCCTACATTTAATGCAGAGTACATTTCGTTGTGTCTTTTTTTTCTTTTATATGTTTTTGTTTTACTCTCCTTACTATTCAAAAGATTGCATTTTTTGGTTCATATTTCTTACCTTATAAACTAACCACAACATATTTTTTCCATATAATTACGCGCTGTCTGTCGTATATTTTCCTTGAACGGTTTTTACTTAGTTTCCTGTTTCCGATTAGACGTCATATTTTCGTCTTTTTTTTTAAATCCTTTTTCAATTTTTCTTTGTTTTCTTTTATATTTTTGACTGAATTTCCTGCTTTCGATACAATTTCATCCCTACCATTTTTACCATGATTTCATTCCCTAGATGCTATTCCGTCATTTTGTCACCATCCTGTTTCTTTATTTCTCGCTGTTTCTCGTTATTTCTCGTTATTTCTCTTCCGTCCTTATTTATTATCCTTGTTCCATATCAGCTATATTTTTTTTATATTTACATCATATTAATTTTTGTATATTAGCTATTTACTTGTCTTCTAGCTCTCCCAATCTACTCCCATTATCTCTTCTTTTTAACAATTATTCAAGCATTCAGTATTTGTGTGTATGTATTTATGTATGTATATATATATGTAGATATATATGTATCTATGTATATATATATATATATATATATATATATATATATATATATATATATATATATATATATATATATATATATGTATGTATATATATATATTTTTATGCATGTATGTATATGGAGTTTAATGTTCGTCTTTTATACAAACGTTTCTCCTTCCTCCTCTCTATTTAAAATACTTCTTTTACTAATTCCAGCATCTTCACACATCCCAGGAAGAATATAGAACTTTTCTATCGATAATGCGTTCTATTCAAGCGACCCTGTGTTCCTGGTGGCATTTTGGCGAACAGAAAGCGAAAAACTAGCCATTGTCCAACGTCCGTTGTCATCGTTGACGAACAGCGTTCGTATGATTACGGCAGCAAGAAATCATTTCTAGAGTCACCAGAATTCAAGCTCTCTATTGATTTCAGGGTTTTAGATAGGATGAATGAAAAGAAAAGCGGAAAAAAAATTTCATTGAGAAAGGAAAATCGAAAAAATTATGAAAAATAGCGAGGCATATAAATGAACGATTCATGAAACAGAGTAAAATGCAGATTGAATATTTAGTGTCATCAAAAGAAGATAAAGAAAACCTCTGTATCATGGAAGGAGGATTTTATTCAAAGATATATGAGAAATACAAAAAAAAAGAAATCAAATAAAAAGAAATGAATGGAATGTTAGAATGAAAATGGAATGAAGAAAATATACCGAGCAGATTTAAGAGATCCAGACAAAAGTAAAGAAAAAAAAAATCCGTTCAGTATCTGACTATATTTCTCAGATTAGTTATTATGTACACTATTTACATTTTTCGGACGATTGTCCTCATCTTTGTTGCCATATTTATTACAACGTTTCGGCCCTTCAATATCTGTCTATATTTCTGAGGTGAGATATTATGTACACTATTTACATTATTCAGACTATTGTCCTCATCTTTGTCGCCATATTTATTACAACGTTTCGGTCTTTCAGTATCTGTCAATATTTCTGAAATGAGATAATATTTACAATATTTAAATTATTCGAACTATTGTCCTCATCTTTGTTGCTATATTTATCATGGCCGTTGTACGCTCAGACCTTCTTCAGGTGATTGGAATGTCGGACTGAAACCTTTATTTTGCTCACTGGAGTAGACTTCTAGTTCCACGTGACATATCTAATGGATGCCAGTTATCAGTTATATCCTGTTAATTCCCCTCTCCAAATTCTCCATCGCCTTAACCAGGTATTGAACTCACACTCTTTGCGTCCTGTCACTGGATCTAACTAACGCCTTTATCCACTGCGCTATTTTATATAACTCCTTGCAATATAAGCGGATTCATGTCGTGTCCAAGAGCATTATTGCGAAAGTGAACGCAGCAGATTAAGGTGAGAAGCGAACTCGACTCGCTGATTTCAAATTCTGCGGTAATGAATGTGAGAAAAATCGTACATCCTGAATGTGATAACAAGGTACTGATTTAGTGACACATAATAAACATTAAAAAAATATAATTTATGATGAAATGAAAAAGACGGGTCAACATAGAAGAAGAAGAAGAAGAAGGTGAAGAAGAAGAAGAAGAAGAAGAAGAAGAAGAAGAAGTGGAGTGACACAATTATGACGAGAAGGAAAAGAATAATAAATTTGAGAATGGAAGGAAAAATGAGAGTTTATTGAAGAATAAAGGAAAATATAAAACGGTTAACAAAACCGAACAAGAGAGAAAGGGAAAGAGAAGTAAACGCAACTACAAAAAAGGATTGACAGACAACACAGAGTGAAACAGAGAAGGAAAAAGTGCCACTCAAAGAAAGAATGATAAAAGAAGAAGAAATGAAAAGGGTACGAAAAAAGTGAGTAATAAGGGTGAAAAAAAAAGTAATTGAATTAGGAAGAGAGAAAATGATAGGCGTAAAAAGAACTTGAAGAAGAAGGTGAGGGAGAAACAATTTAAAAAAGGGCAACAAAAAGAAAGAAGGACATTCTGGAGGTAAAAGAAGGAAAAAAGGAGATGGAGGAGGTTGGAGTGGGAAAAGAAAAAAAAAGATAGGAGAGAAGAAATAGGACAAGAACAGAATTTAAAGGGATAGGTTACTTTTGAAGAAGAAGAAAAAGAAGAATGAGGAGGAGGAGGATGAAATGAAGAAAGAGAAACTAATGAATGTTGGGCCATTAAAGAAAAAGGGAACTAAATAGAAATGGAAAAAGGCGAGGAAGAATAACTGTAAAGAGAAAAAAAGGCGAAAAGTATAGCAGAAGAAGGTGACGCCAGAAGAGAAAAAAAGAAGGTTGAAGAGGTGGAGATAGAGAAAGAAAAAGGCGCAGAAGAGCGAAGAAAAGGGATAAAAACAGAACATGAAAGAATAGAATACTGAAGAAGAAGAAGAAGAAGAAGAAGAAGAAGAAGAAGAAGAAGAAGAAGAAGAAGAAGACAATAACAACTGCTACATTAACAGCAACAACAACAAAAAATAACCAACAACAACCAACGGTATGATATCAAGATCCAACTATTTTCATGTGAAAGGACAGAAAATTGGAAAAAGTATGTCTGAACAAAAGCAAGGTATGTTAAAAAGAAGAAAAGAAAATGAAATAAAGTAGAAAAGTTTGCAGAATGCAAGCAACACAGCGATGAAACCCTGGAGCAAACCTTTGGTCATCTCATTCTTCAAGCACTTTCATGAGTTGGACGCGTTGTATAGAGAAAACCACGGGAATCCATTGGTTCAACGCCATTTATATGATTCTCACTCCACTCCCAACCATTGATAGCATAACAATAGCAGATATCGATGACGGTTCGAATAATCGAACTTTTCAGAGCTGTATTTATCTATTAGACAATACACTTCACACCAAATAACTCTTTGTCTATCTCTTTCCTCTCGTGAGACGATGGTTAGTAAAGGTTCGTCTTGAATTATATATATACCTACAATCACACGCACGCACGCACGCACGCGCACACACACACATGTGTATATATATATATATATATTTATATATATATATATATATATATATATATATATATATCAGTGTGAATAAGCTTAAAAGTCTTTTACATGAAGGTGATTCTTTTCAAATCTTTTTTCAAAGGAAAGAAATCCGGTGTTTCGAGCGATGTAGAGGCAGGACAAAAGAGAGGATTTTATATTGCCCAGGAGGTAAACGTAGTTTAAAGAAAAAAAAAAGATGAAGAAGTCTTAAAAGTAAACAGAATCGCTATATAATCATCAGGCGGGATTTTTTTCTTCTCACGAATCCAAAGCTTATATTTTAATTAGTATATAGTTTTCTTCCGCTTATGAACAGATATGACTCACTAGAAATCAAACATTCACTAAAAACATTACATTATAATTATTGTCAGTCATGAAAATTATATCACTATTTATATAGGAGTGATACTAAAGCTGTGAAATAGGTCACCCATTAATTTCATCTCATATTATTAATAACGGATTTGTTTCTTTTTAGGTAATCCGATATCTAACTGTTCAGAGAAGATTCAGATTTAACTAGTAGCGATTTCTCTTGAACAAGGACAAAGATTTACACCGTGGTTTTATCAAGGACCTGTAGAAAAAAAAATTAGCCTCCAAGAACATTTTAATTTCTGCTTATTTTTTTCATGGAAACGTATAGATGTATTTTCAACAAGAATACTGGTTTGTACCAATTGCACTTATTACATAGTTTGTTTTTTTTTAATTTTTTGACAACATAATAATTTGTTAAATCTCCTAAAGCGCTATAGCAGTAAACAAAAAGCGTTCTTCACTTGACGAGTAAAAAATTTAACTTTCAGACGAACACAGCAATTTTGTCTTTGAAACTGATGAACGCTAAAATATTTTTCTTGAAAAAAAAGACAACATCCTCACGATGACGTTATACTAATGTCCGAAATATTCGGAATAACGAATATGTATCAACACCTGCTTCTCTTCCATTAATAATAACACCAAAAAGCTTGTCTTTGAATATGAAAGGATCGAATGGAAAAGAAGTAGACAAAACACATACAATATATATATATATATATATATATATATATATATATATATATATATATATATATATATATATATATAATTAAGTTATAAGGAACTTGGTAAACCGAATTGGTAAATCCAAAGAGGATGAAATCCTGAGAGCTCAATGTTAGGACAGAGCTAATATGTAATGAAAATTTCATTACTTATATATATATATATATATATATATATATATATATATATATATATATATATATATATGACTGCATATGCTAATACGTTTCAAATTAATGATTGTAAGAACATTAGTTAGACTAATAACAAATTCCAGAGAGATCCTAACGTAAAAGAAAAATATATTCGCAATGTGAAAAGAAGTTACGAGTTAAAGAATCCAATCGCAAAATGGAACGCACTAAGTGATGCTTTAGAGACATCAGCAAAATATTTCATTTCAAAGGAGACAAAGAAGGAAAAACGAATGGATGACTAATGAGATTCTCGAAATGATGGAAAAAAGACAGAAAATTCGACCAAGATACAGACCGGTGAACAGAAAATTACCCTAGGAAATAAGGACTAAATGCATGCAAGCTAAAGAAGAATGGCTAAACGAGAAAATGTGCAGAAATAGAAAGACTTGGTACTATCAACAAAAGATACATGCAGAAAAAAGACAACTGGACAAAAGCCATGCTCGTCAATAGGCTGCCTAAAATCAAAGGATGGAAGACTAATATTAGAGAAGGCAAATAATATTCAACGCTGGAACCAGTATATTGGAGAACTCTTCCACGACTTAAGAGAACAACCTGCAATAAACAGAACTACCGACGGACCTTGAATTCTGAAAACCAAAGTAAAAGCCGTACTGGCAAAATTGAATAGAAACAAGACAGATTGGCCAGAAGGAATTGTAACGGAAATGCTGACAGCTTTATATGACTTTGTCATGGAAAAGATCACCGAAATAACAAAGGAAATCTATAACAGCGGGGGTATACCGGAAGACCTCAGTAGATCTATCTTCATAGCTATGCCTAAGAAATCTGGCACAAAAGAATGCAAACTCCATCGAACTGTAAGCCTAATGAGCCACGTGACAAAACTCATCGTCTGTATTCTGTTGAATAGTCCGCGCAGTAGAATCAGGCCAGAGATAGGACAAGAGCAGTGCGGGCTCGTTAAAGACATCCGAACAAGGAACGCGATCTTCATGCACAGAATGTTATCAGAAATAGGGTTACAGATGCAGAAGGAAGTGTACTTATGTTTCATAGACTACGCAAAGGCCTTTGACAAAGTACGCCACAAAAATCTCAGGGAACTGATTAGCAACTTTGATATATTCGGGAAAGATATCAGAATAATCAAGAACTTATACTGGCAGCAAACAGCATGCTCATATTCCAGTGAATATACAAAAAATAGAAAGGGGGATAAGGCAAGTATGCGTCTTCTCACCTGACCTGTTCAACCTATACAGTGAGGCGATTCTGAGAGAATTGGAAACTCTACCGGGATTTAGCATTGCCTTCACAATCTTAAGAGCATAAGATACTCAGATGACACAGTACTGATAGCAGACACCGAAAATAAATTACACAATCTCCTATAGAAGTAGGCAGGGGGAGAGTGAGAAGAAAGGACTAACCATAAACTACAAGAAGACAAAATGCATGGTCATCAGTAAGAGGAAGAGTAGTGAATGGGATTTGAAGATCGGGAACACTAGAATCAAGCAGACGTAGACTGTGATCCGTAGAGGTATAGGATGACCAATGATACATTCCAAAAGCTGGGCAGAGTATTTTGAGATAGTGGGGTTTCTTTGGTAACAGAGAAAAGAATACTGACCTGTTACGTGATATATGTCTTTCGTTACGGCACCGATGGTGGGCGATTTCCACACAGATGTAGAAGAGACTCGAGGCGACATAGATGTCGTTCTACAGAAGGATGCTAAGGATATGATGGCTGACCATGTGAGTAAAATGAAGTCTTAAAGAAGTTGCAAGCAATGAGGTGTCTTGTACTTCATATCAGGAAGAGGAAGCTGAAGTTTATGAGACATAATGAGGAAAGCAGACATGGAGAATCTGATACTCACGGGTCGGATAGAGGAAAAGAGACACAAAACAGAAAGCAATGCCTAGCATATCTGGTGGGCCTAAGCAAGTAAATGACAGAACGAAATCAGGTGGAGGAAGCAGAAGGAAGATATTTGTTGAGAGCTGCAAGGGATAGAGGGAGGCGGAGAGCCATGATCACCTCCGTCATAAAAAGAAAAGAATAATTCACTCTATGTTTCCATTTTTTATTTTTTTTATCCGTGCTTGCACAAGATAGTAGATATAGCAAATACCTTAGAGCAAAATTAATTTTGGAAACGGGTATCTATATTAGAAGGACTTTTAGCTCCTGAAAAAACTATTTGCCGAAAACAAACCTATAAAAACATCGTTTTGCTAGCATTGATATATCGAGACCTATAAATTTCGTTTCATGATAACTACTGATAATTACTGTATAATTTTACTAATCTTCCGTATTCATACATTATTGTAAGATTCACATTCACATATTTCATCCCTCTAAAGTGATTTCAGAGTCATCAAAGCGAAAGCCTGTTGTACCAACATCTCTAGAGATTGATACGAGAGAAATCATTTAATACCTCATTACATAAAATGCGACAAATTCTATGATAAGAGAAAACCCTGCAAACAATAAGAGCAGCTGTTAATATTGAAAAATTGATAAAGGTGTAGAATATCAAGGAAGCCATGCTGTTTTCTTTTTTTTAATAAAAAAAATTACTTATTCATGTGTACGTATTACGTGCATATATTGATGTAGCATTTGTATTTTTTTTATCTGAGTATGAAGAATTTTTTATCGCACTTAACTTGTTTTTACAAAAACAGCTGACACTCCTGAATATTATTATTTTAATGAGATGCATCAGAAGGTAAAACTGACGCTCTAAATTACGCTATATTTTATCTTATATTTTCCTATATATTAAAATATAGTATTTATATATAATTTTATATTTATATATATATATATATATATATATATATATAGATAGATAGATAGATAGATAGATAGATAGATAGATAGATAGATAGATAGATAGAAAGAAAGATAGATACAGGCACACACTAGTAGATACACACAAAATAAGATATCAAATGAAATAAACAGAATACGCACACATACTGATATATATATATATATATATATATATATATATATATATATATATATATATATATATATGTATGTGTGTGTGTGTGTGTGTGAGTGTGTGTGTTATATTTTAAGTTATATGGATTAAAGTGTTCAATATCAGAGATAAAACGTACGTAAATGGATCGCAGATTGATGTTGACCTCAGTGTCCATTTGATATATATATATATATATATATATATATATATATATATATATATATATATATATATATATATATATCAATATCAAATGGACATATATTATTAATAGAAATCATATAAGAAACTATATTCGCTCGAAAAACTTTCAGTGTGTTGATTTGCAAATAAACAAAGGGAAAAAAGTTATAAAAAAAGAAAGAACCAAGAACATATACGTTAACCGACAATAATCGTCCAGCATACGAGTTCAAGGCCCAAAAGACAAAAAAAAAACACGATGCGAGTACCTAAAATAACTATCCCATGATCTGCTCTCAGACAAGCAATATGGCTTCCGCTTTGCCCGATCTACAGCTGATGTGCTTACGGCCATCACTGAAACTGTCTACCATGCTCTTCGAAATAACGGGGAAGCTCGTGCCGTGGCCCTAGACATCTCCAAAGCGTTTGATAGGGTTTGGCATGCCGGCCTTCTTCGCAAGCGCCAGGGTTATGGCATTACGGGGCTATTGTTTGACCTAATACTATAATTCCTTTCAAACCGTGAATTGAAGGTCGTTCTCAACGGATTCTCCTCCAGTTCCTATCCTACGAACGCAGGTGTTCCTCAAGGCTCCATCCTAGGCTCCACTCTATTCCTTATCTACATAAATGACCTTCCTGACGCCATAAATTCCCAAGTTGGCATCTACGCAGCTGGCACTAAAATTTATTCCTGCCTCAAAAACAAATCTAGTGTTACTGACAAAACTAACCTGGCCGTACGTCTCGAAAAGGACCTCCAGTCGTTTGTGAACTGGGGCAGGAATTGCTTGGTCAACTTTCATGCTTCAAAAACAAAATTGATCTATATTAATCACCACAGAGATCCTTCCCTTCCCTCCATTAGAATGTCTGATACTCAACTTCTCGAGAACACCTCTTTGCGGCTGTTCGATCTCATGTTGACTGCTGACCTGGAACAAATTAATTGAGTCAATTGCTTCATCCACCGCAAGGGAAGTTGGCTCCCTGAGCCGCACCAGGAAGTTTTTCTCCCCGGAATCGATCCTCCAGATCTACAAATCAAAAATACGTCTTTGCATGGAGTATTGCTCCCATATATGGTCTAAAGCCCTTTCTGTTTGCCTCGGGTTCTTGATAGGCTCCAGAGGCGGATATGCAATATAATTGACTCTGCTCTGCTCTGGCATCTCGTCTACAGTCACTTTCTCACAGATGCACCGTCGCTCCTCTCTGTCTGGTTTACAAATACTTTCATGGCAATTGCTCCGAGGAGCTGCATTCGCTGGTTCCCAGACTTCCTACGTGGCTGGCATCCCGCTCTCACCATTTCACTGTCGAAACTCCTAAATGTAGCCGTCTCTTCTACTCCAATAGCTTCATGTCTCGCACCTCTCGCCTGTGGAACTCCCTTCCCTATTCCAATTTCACTGAGAGCTATAATCTCCAGCTATTCAAAGGTAATGTCAATCGGCATCTCCAATTGCCTTGATCTATCCACTACCCTTCTCCTCATCCTTTCTTCTATCACTCCTATATGATCTTGCTCTGAATTTTCTGTAACTCCTTGCGTCCTAGTGGCTTCTCGCCTTGCCTGGGGTGAAACGCTTAAAATATATATATATATATATATATATATATATATATATATATATATATATATATATATATATATTCGTCATTACAAGCCACGCTGTTGTAAGAGAGAATATCTGCCACTGACAATTCACTTGTTGGGGTTGTTCAGTAAATTCTTCTATTTTGCTGAAGATTGTCTCTCGTTCTCAGCGCGAGAATACATTCGTAGGTATAAGTGTTTGATCTGTAATAAATCATATCAGACAAAAGGTGAGTAATTAAATGGCAAAATAATGTGTATCGTTTAATATTTTATCAGTGTTAAAACCCCATACATGTCACAAGAAGGGACAATATATACCAAATGTCGGTAATAATTATGTATAGATTGAGAGATTTGATTTGTTTTTTAAGGATATGCACCCTTTCCATGTTTTCTAAGGCCTTTTTTTTATGTTAATAGTTTTCTGTGGATAAATATGATTTATTGAAACAAATCCTGTTGTTTAATACATATTAGTTGAAGAAGAGGTGGATTCATTTCATACCTAATGGTATTTGCCTGAAGACAAAATAGCAAATCCAATGGAAATGGCACTCGGCGCTTTGATTTTCATTTCTGAGCCGTTATCGACTGCACCACCTGCACATACAGGCTTAGAGAACTTGGTATTCCGTAGCATCGTCAAACTAGTTACTGACCAGGCATGATGTTTTTTTTGTTTTTTTTTTTTAACTTCGGTGATCAAATGAGAACCAGTTTTCCAACGTGATTTGGCCGACCATATTCAACTTTTGATTTTGTTTTTTGAATCATTTCTTTTTTAAAAAAGTATACCATATTTATTAGTAGTAGTTTTAAGAAACAAAACATACTTCATGCTGCTTGATGCGAATTTACCATTATTTTTTTTTAATATTTTGTTACCTTCCCTATATATAGGGGAGAAAGTGACTTTGAACCTATTTTATAAAAATGCTCATTATTACAACGCAGTTATACCTGGTTTGTTATTTTATTCAAATTTATGTTTGCGTGCTATAAATCCAGTCAAATGTTCCTTCGTAGTTTTTTACAGATCCATGTAATTTTTTTTTTTCATGACCCCATCTCGATGTTCTAAAATATTTAACCTTGGTGTTTGCTAGAACATCTATAGGATAAGTTGGAACACAACCGTAATACATACAAAATAACTAAATTAAAAAATTATGTTGACATCCTTCTAGTGTTTATTTTCAATGAATTATATTGTCGAGTTACGTCGGCTAAGCAGGGTTTTATTTTATTTTTTTTTTGTCGTCGCTGCCATCCGCTCAGAAACTAGCAACGGAATCATCTTCTTTCCCTGTTCTCTTTCTCCTTCTTCGTGGCGGTGTGGGACATGGCTGTGAATCGATGAGAATTTGACTAGGGCAATCACGAGAAGCCCACAGATCAAGCCTGAAGCGCCTCCCTCGCAGCTCAAAAAGAAGTTGAGACAGGTGGTATCTGGCAAACCTGGTTGAATCGGGCTTTCATATACTTGGCCTCTCAAGTTTCACCTTTTGGCTAAACCAGTTTAAATGGAACGGCCACTTCTGGTCATCTCACCGTCGTGTAGTTGTTAGCAAGCTTGTCGTGATAGATCAGTTGTTACTGAATAAATGAGTTCGAGCCTCATTGTGTGTGCAAAACTTTCGGCCTTTTTTCCATGTCTAAAATATGCTGAGAAAACCACAATTAAAACAGTTCAGAGTATTAATATTACTTTGCAAACATGTCGTAAATAGTAATGTTAGTTTGAACATGATGTAAATCTTCGTTGAAATATTTCGCCTCCATTATTCAAAAGTTCCAACTAGTCTAATGTACTAAAAGAATGTGCAAATGTAAACAGAAATATTAATCATATTCAGTTCTATTGCAATTAATTTCAACTCAACAATATATATATAAAATGAAATCTCTTTACATAACTTATTGAATGAGAAAATTAATATTACTTAGAAGGCATTTTCTTTAAAACGAGATATAAACTCTATCTACAAATCTATATACCCATTCTGCGGTATATTAAAGTCGATATGTTATTTAGTCTGAAAAAGTTCTCTGGTGGAAAAAAGAGTCCCACATTTCTTTCATTTTTCCATATACCTGTACTCACGTATGAGGAGTGTAAATATATATATATATATATATATATATATATATATATATATATATATATAAGTAAAACAGTTGCACCATTCAACAAACAGCTATATGAATTTGAAAAAGACATACTCAACATTATCAATAACATCTCCTTTCAAAAAAAGAAAAGCCACTTCCAAAAACATCTCGACCAAATAGTTAAAGGCATCAATGATTGTGATAAAATACTAGTTAAGTCTGACAAAACGGGCAACTTCTACAAATTGGCAGCAGCTGACTATAACATCTTAATTTAAAAAAACTTAACCAGGGCTAATAAAAAAAGCTTGCAACAACAACATAAATATGGTTAATAGCATTAACAGAGCTAGTAAAAAAATTACTGATAAATTAAAAATTAGCGATAGAGTAGGCAAACTTGCTGAAAAGGAATGTTACATAACTCTTAAAGACCACAAACAAGATTTTATGGAAAACCCTACTACAAGAATAATTAACCCTACCCGACCCGACATAGGTAAGATCAGCAAAAGAATCCTGGAAAGAATTACATGCCAAATTAAAATCCACCTTGGATTAAAATTATGGTGCATACCAAAGATGTCATCAATTGGTTTACCAATATTGATAATAAACCTGATTGCATCCAATTACAGTTCAATATCATGGATTACTACCCGTCAATATCGAAGGATCTATTCACGACTACCCTGGAGTTTGCTGTTGTGTATTCTAACCTGACAAAGGAAGAAATAGATATAATTCTCAGTGCAAAAAAATCTGTCCTCATTCATAATGGGGGCCAATGGATAAAAAACAATGATCTTTTTGACATCACCATTAGATCTCTAGACTCTGCAGAGTCTTCTGACCTTGTTGGTCTTTTAATACTGTACAACTTGACCACGCACCGTGAAATAGATATTAAGGACATCGGGCTGTATAGAGATAAGGGTCTCATGGTAGTGAGGAGTTCTACTAATTTTAAAATAGAGAAAATTAGAAAGATTAAATTTAGTGAATTTAAAAATCTAAACTTAAACATAACAATGTGTACTAAATTAAAAAGGGTAAACTTCCTCGACGTAACTCTGGATTTAACAATCAACACATACCAACCTTATAAAAAACAAATACTAACCCCTTATATATACACTCGAAGTCAAACCACCCTCCATCCATAATGAAACATATACCCTTAACAATCAGAGAATAGAATCAGCATTAACTCCGCTAACAAAGAGATTTTCCAACAACACAGTAACTGAATAGTATTAATAAAAAACATACAATTAAATTAGACGAAAAAGTGAAAAATTATGTGATTGTAGAAAACCAGAAGACTGCCTATTGGAAAATAAATGCTGTGTAAAATTTGTGGTATACCAATGTACTATCTCATCCATTGAGAGTCCTAATACTAATATGATATCCATTGGGTCTACAAAGAATGAAATTAAAGCCAGATGGACGCAGCATAAGTGCTCTTTCAATAATATAAATAAAAGAAATCAGACATCTCTATCTAAATATTTTTGGCATTTGAAGGAAATGAATAAAATACCAAAAGTAAAATGGAAAATTATAAACAAAACTAGAACTTGTGAAACTTGGGATGACCCATGCCCTTTATGCCTACATGAAAAACTACACATTATTAAGTTTTTAAATAATGAAAATCTATTAAACAATAGACATGAGTTAACGGTTTTTCCGACAATAATTAGCATAAAAACAAACAATAAAATAATTTTTAAAATCCATAGTCCTAATACATAGCTTAAATGTCCTACAAAAAAGATAACCCTTTATAAAGTCGTCAAAAAACAAATGTTAGTGATTCATTACCGTCTTTGAAAAATATTTCTTTTGTTGCATTTGACCCCTGAAAACCAGTTTAGCAATATGACCATTGAAGATTTTCCTGCTAAATCATGAGGTAAGCAAACATCGAAGTGATTCATGCATCCGTGTCTATTCAAATGCATTAAACGCTGATATGAGATATGTGGGATATATCTGCGTTGTCCCCTTTCAGATGGCGTTTTTTTCCTATTTCTCAGATAAAACATTCCAATATTGAATACTGGAATCACAAATGAACAGTAGACTCAGCTACGGCAAAATCCCCCTACATGTTACAGTAACGAAGAGAATTTAATTGCGTAAAAGTATCTAATTTTCCAGTCAACTTCGAGGTTATAAATATGTATACCACAAATTTCAGAATTCAGAGCGGAGTGAAACGAAATAACCAGACTCAAAGCTGTCAAACACACACACATACACACGCACACGCACGCACAGCTTGTGATTGGTCAAATTTTATATTTTTAATTTCGCACATGTGCGTTGTATGTTTTTGATTTTGTCGAATGCACAGTATAGTAGGGTCAGTTCGAATCACCAGCAGTTTGGAAACGGCATGCTGTACTGTTTGTCATTCGTGCCGGAAGCTCCAATACGAATATTTCAGAGTGTTTAGGTGTCAATCTGAGAAGATTACAGAGGATTCGGAAATTGCTGGATGATAAATCCAGTCAACATCATGGTGTTTGGAATGATCACTAGTGTTTCAGATTTTATGCCTTTATTCATCTTCCAACAGGGACTAAGACTCAAAAGGAAGACGTACATCAAATGCTTTGAGGAGACAGTGCAGTCCTGGTTTAGGAGAGTGGCTGCTGGAAGATTCTATGTACGGCAACAGGACGCTGCACCATACCACACAAGCAGGAGAACCCATTCATAGCTGTTCGACAATTTCTGCAAAACATCATCCTTTACATATGGCCAACAAACTCCCCAGACTGAAACCCCCTTGGTTATTATGTGTCGGTTGCAGTTGACCAAGAGACCGACAAAACTTTTGTAATATCAAAATAAACTGAAGACAAGGATTATGGCAGAATTCTCCAACTTAACCAAGGAGACCCTCTAGACGAGTTGCGGGAGATTCCAAAGTTGTCTGGAGGCCGTCGTTGAAGCCAATGGCGATTTTATTGAATAAATATACTCTTTCGTATTTCAAAATATTTTTGTTCAATTTTGGTAAATATATGTGTTAAAATGAGATGTCTGTGTTATTTTCACTTTCTCGTAATTTAGAGGACAATTTATCCATCGCACTCGGTACTCACACACACACACACACACACGAATACACACACAAACAGACCCACATATATATATAGATAGATAGATAGATAGATAGAGAGAGAGAGAGAGAGCAGGGAGATGATAAGAAAAACTAGACAGCCATAGGAATTAAATCTGTATTTTTGGTGTCAGTTATTGTCGGAACATTCTCACCCATTGTCCAACGTTGATTCCTACGTAAATAATGTCTATATCTATAAAAGTTATCTCCCATTTTTGTACGTTCCCTGCAAAAAATGTGTAACTGATTTCGAATGGTATACTAAGATATACTTACTTATGTGTGTGTGTGTGTGTGAGTGTGTATGTGAATTGAGAGAGAGAGATAGAAAGAAAAAAATTGGTGGTTGCTCTAATATGTAATTATTTTATGTATTTATTTCCCGTAATTCTTTTTACATAGAAAAATTAATATCGTACAACATTATTCCGTTTCGTATTCAAGTTTTTGATATTTCTATCGCTACATTCCATTTAAAAGATACGTTTATTTTATGACGCGTTGTTTGTCATTTTAATTTTAAATGTTTGCGTCAAATATTAGTACAAACGTTTAATAACGCAATTCCCATTTCGAATCATGTTTTTAATAGCAGGAATGCCTTTTTTATACTATGATTACTTAGAAGAAAATAAAACAAAATAAAGGATAACAGTTCACCGTTGTATTCAAATTAGGAAATGCTTTAGATCGATATGATTATTCATCCGTTAGTTTTATTATGTTACAAAATTAATAATATTTAGTTGCTTTTTTTTTCTTTCCAAAAACTTAATCAATAAATATATCGTTTGGATGTTCAAAAAAAAAAAAAAAAAAAAAAAAACTTTATTAGGTAAATCAATTCGTTTCTATAAATCAATTGCAATATTTTGGTTGTCATTCAGCGACATCTTCAAAATTAAGGTGACACATCTTCACTTGATATAATTACATTTATTTTCTATTATATATACCAGTGAATTTAAATATCATTTTCTTGAGACTTTTTTTTTTCTTTTTTCTTTTTCTCCACCGACAAAATATTAATTTTCCGTACGTATTTAATTAAAGGTTATTGGAAAACCGATTTGCATCTCTTTAAACTCACTATTATAATATCATTTTGAATCAATTTTTTTCATCATAAAAGAAAATGGTCACGTAATTAAAAGCCTGAAAAATTCATAGAAAATAAATTGTAAATTTAGATTATCTAAAATAAAATATATAAGAACTAATAATTTAAATTGTAATTGTGTAATTATAATTATTAATATAGTGCTTAAAGTGTTTCAGAACGGATATGATATAAAACCAATAAATTGAAAGAAAGAAATTTCGTATAAATTTCGTTTCTTTATACACACATACGCATCCAAATTTCTACAAAATCATTGCACATGTGTGAAGGTGTTTTAAATTCAATAATAACTACCTTTATCTGAAAAGAGTAAGATTGACCTAAAAATATTGAATTCTGAGCTGTGGCTATTAAAATCTTACTTTCCAGCCTTGATGGAGTTCAAAACCTTTTACATGGTTTAGTGGAATAAGGTTTATTTTGTAGTAATGCAGTCTCTTTCCCACAGAGTGAACGTCACAAGACTGTCGCCATCTATTAAATTTGTACCACCTCACAGAAATTTTTCTCCAAGTGCTATTATTTAGAACAGTCGCTCAAGTGAATACTGCAAGTGAAGAATCAATCGTAATCTACTTTCCTTATCATCATAAATTTAACTTCCTACCACTTCCTGTTTCATTCATGTTACACATATTATTCTGTAGCCATCTACCCTGCCGTGGCCCTCCAGCCTTTTATACCTGGAAATTCTGTAAGAAAAATGTTATCCTGGAAATGCGATATGTAATACGATGCTGAAAGAGGAAGTGTACACAATTCACACCAGACCCTCAAAGAAAACAAGTACATCAAGTGGGTTACTTGTGGCCACTCTTGGCCGTGGTGCCGAAGGAGCACCTAAATCACAAATGAATCCAGTTAGCAAGCATGATAAAAAAATTATAATACATGTGGTTATTTAAAACACACAAAAAAAACGCCCCGGAGAAGATTGAGAACAGCTTTGATTAGTCTCTCAGATGAGGATATTGGGTTCGTCTTTCAGACCCTGGAAGGTGATGGTACCGCTCACAAATTACAGCCTGGTCGGAGTGAACAAAATGATATTTTAAATTTTGTCTTGTAACTATAGTCGGTACACTTATTACATTCAGTATAAAGAATAAAAAGAAATTTGAAAAGAATTTACGAATTTTATCTGCATCTCTTGAAATATTCCAAATTATCGAAAAAATTTTAAAATTATGAATATTCTTTGATTCTGACTTTACGTAAACATGGCACATGGCAAAGATTCGAAATGGGGAACTTGTCTTCATTTGAAATATCTTTTAAGGTCAGACCCTGAGCTATTCGAACGAATGTACCTCTGTGCAAATTAATTGAAACAAAACAATAATTCCGTTATTATTTACTTTGTATTTTTTTAAACATGACCCAGTGAACATGTTTATACTTCGCATGTCCATTCCCCGAAGACGTACCTTGCAGACTGACCACAGATTCTCGATTGGATTTAAATCGGGAGAGTCTCCGGGGTCGTCTATATTTATTTCATTTGCTCATTTTTGAAGGCTTGCCGGTGTATTCGTGCAGCGATACAAATTTTCTTACGCTTCCTTGGAGTAAATTCCATCGCAGACAATGGACGTAGAATAAGTAATCGAGAGTCGAGACAATAGTGTCTGAGCATGATGCAAATCTAATGCAATCACAGATGACGCAATATTTTTCAAGGCCAAACAAATTTCATCATACATCCCGAAAACAAATTCATATTACTGCACACCAAATAGAAATCGATTACACCCTGTCAATACAGTGGGGGGGTCTAGAAGTGGCCGTATGAGGAAAGAAAAGAAACCAAAGCGGTTGTTTCAATTAATTTGCACAAAAGGTTGTAGGTTCCTGTCAACAAAATATTACATTTAAACGTTCTAGCTATAATGCAGGTGTCATATTACAGGAATTACTCTATGGATGACTCACTAATTTCACAGGGAATTTTTTTGTGAGTGTGTGATAAAAAGAATTACAACGTCGATGGTATCAACATACACTGTCTTAACCTTGACAGAAATATCTCTTAACTAGACGTAAAAATTAGGGGACTTAAAAAGAAAATCAATCACTCGCACAATAATTCACGCAATTATCCCCACAACGAGACATAAGAATTACGATCAACCGAAAGAAGAAAGTTATCCAGCAACTACAAGAGAACTGAAATATATAAAGCAGAGTCTGTGGAATTCAACTAAAGAAAGCCTTTGATTTATTTGGTTTATTTTCTTTTATGTCATATTTCGTTTATTTGGTTTATTTTTTCATATCAACCTCAATGGTATCTGTCTATATTTTAAGGAGACATGGTACAATTTATAAAGGCTTAAGTTAGATCCAGTGACAGGACGCAATGAATGTGAGATTAATATCTGGTTAAGGAAGTGGAGAACATGGAGAGTGGAATTAACAAGAGATAACTGGCAACTGACATCCATTAAACACGGCACCTGAAACTAGAACAGTCTACCCCAGTGAGCGAAATAAAGGGTTCAGTTTGACATTCCAAGCACCTGAAGAAGGCCGGAATGTACAACGGCGGAAACGTTGTTATAAATATGGCGACAAAGATGAGGACAATAGTCCGAATAATGTAAATAGTGTTATTTAAAACCGAAAAGATTTTTAGGATAGGTTTGTATGAATAGAATATATGTACCTCATAAAAAATCAGTTTGTAGATCAAATTTTATTGACGTAATAGATTTAATATATTGCTGGTAATATTTTTTTTTCAAAAATGTATTCTTCGTAATATTTAAAAATATATTGCTTGTATTTTTGCTATAAAAATCTATTTTTATACTTTCATAGATATTTCAGCTGGGAACAACAGCCATTAAAAGGTGTTTCCACACTCCGTATAATCTCCCAGTCAGAGGTCTTGCTGCCAGCTGTAGTTTACCATCATATTCGTGAGGCAAAATAAAGAGAAGAAAATAATCAAAAAGATACAGATGCTAAAGAAAAAATTCCGAAACTAACTTGAACAGAAATGTCCTACACTTGCCTAATATGCACCGGTGAATTTTCAAATATTAACAGTATGTTTGAATAAGGAATATGTCAGATATTATTATACATGTCAATGATGTTATAATGAATTTGATTTTAGCCAATAGGAATTGATCAAATTTTCAGGTGATATTTATAAAACCATAAAAATAAAAAAACATAATAAACCATAAAAAAAACCATGATAAACCATAAAAATTTAAATATCTAATAATTTTTATGCATGTCAAAGATCTTATATTTTTTATAAAAAAATATATATATTTTATATAAAAATTAAAAATTAAATTAAAATTTATTTACATATATTTAATAATTTTTAAAATTTTTAAATAAATTTTTTATGCATGTCAAGTATTTTATAATAAATTTTATTTTAGCCAATAGGAATTGATAAAATTTTCTGGTGATATTTATATGATAAATAAACGATAAAAATTCAAATATATATTTTTAAGTCCTATTTCTAAAAAAAATATTTGCTCTATTGAGATTTGCTTTTGAGATTTTATTTATTCATCGACAAGTTTTTTTTTTTTTTATCTGTTTCTAAAAAATATATTAAATTGGTGCAAAAATAATGTCGTTTTCTCACATATGTTACTATGTGAGAGAACGACATTATTTTTGCACCAACCTAATATATACACTATTATTAATAATTACTTTTTACCGAATAATATTTGTCAAGGAATGTACAAAGTTTCAAACCTTAAGAGCGAAATATCATCGAAACTTTTGAATGTTAGGAACATAACGCTGGACGTTACAGAAAAGTTAAAAACTGATGATTGCATTAATATCGGGTGGCCACTGAAAAACTGAAGTGTTTAAAAAATTTATATCTTGTCCGTTTTCAATGATTTCCATCTTATTTTTTTTTTTTTTTGCTTTTGTTTGCTGGTTATAGAGCATTACTTAAAGATTAAAATAGCTACGTATGATATCCAGCAATAAGTAAAGTCATTGAGTTTCTTTTGAACTCCAATGAAAGATCAATTATTCAAACTAAGAGAAAATACTGGCAAAATGTTAATGTCAGAGTACCTTCTAACCATAACACAATTCGGAACCTAATCGCTCCAAAGAACTAGATCAGCCGGCGATCATCCAGGAAGACGTCCTAATTGCACTGTGTACACTACACAGTTCTGGAAGCTTTATGGCAAGGAACACTTGAGAATTCATCACCCTGCGTCGCTCTGCTTAAACAGGCCTCGCCTAAAGGTTGCTTCAGAAGATTCTGAAATAAATTCTGATTGAAAGATGTTTCCATTGATGATTCAAATCGTTCAAACTAAACTATCCCAAAATATTCAAGTGTTTGTAAAATTTATTTTTGTTTTATACCGTTCAATCTTTCAGTGACCACCATCCTGTAGAAAATAATTATTGAATTAAAAACATTGTGACATAACTTTTTTTTTTAAAGAAACTAGTTCAAGGATGTCATAAAACGAGAGTAGAGAAAAATTAAAAGTTTAAAATTTATCTGAACAATCTTCCTCTATAATTTTAAACAGAGAGAAAAGATACAGAAAATTAAGAAAACTGTACGAAGTTATACAGGATGCGTATAAATACCTCTTGCATATAATACACAAAAAATATACATAAAAAAATTAGTATTACGTTTCTGTAGGTACTACTCAAACGTAATACTATCTCCTATCTCCATCTTTCCTCCCCTACCTCCTATTCTTAGGACGCTTGTGAGATGATGTGCCTAAAATTCTGACCGGTGCTCATCGGGAAAAAATTTCCAGAGACCAGTCAACATTAAACACCTAATCAATTCTTCACCAAACTGCTATCAACAAGCACTTTCACTCCGACACCTATTGTTTTTTATGTATATTTTTCTTCTCAAAAAGAAATGGAAATAAAAGGAAGTGACGTTTCACATACGGCTTGCCTACAAGCACGATTTTTCATAACCATTTTCGATTCTCACCCATCGAAGTGCAGTTGAAATGCACTGAATCCAAGTTGCATCTTTGTAGTGAGTAAAATGGTTTTCTTTACACGATAAAATTTTAATAAATAAATATTTACCACTCTACCATCGGTATCGAGCCTTCATTTTGATGAATGCTGTGAACGTTGGAATTTATATATTACATTCGTTCTCATCCCATCGGTTATTTATATATATATATATATATATATATATATATATATATATATATATATATTTGGGCAACAACCCTACGTTTATACAAGTTTCGTTTAAAAAACTAAAATGAAACTGCGATTAAGACAAGTTCAAAAAATGGCCACTGGTCCTTGTCGCGTGCCTTTAACAAGAGAAATAATAAACAAATGAACAAATTACGAATACGCTCGTAAACACAAGTGACCAAGTGAATAAAATAATTAAAATTATCAACTTATAATAATGTAATTATTAATTAAGAATGAGTAAAAGTGTTAACAAACAAGATTATAAAATCACTACAAATAACATCGTTCGAATCTACAACTATTTCTTCTGAATTGCACTCTAGACCAGTCGTTCCGATTTTCTATTTTCTGAGATACATTTTCGGAATTAAAATTGATCGTGCCTCCCTAAATGTTATGTGATAAAAAGTAGATTTTAAAAAAATAGAGAGGTTTAATGGGTGGTAACTACGGATTCGAATTCAGAATATTATAATTGATAATTCTCTCCTCCATTTTGCTTATCGTAGTTACTATATTCTAAATACATGATATAATCCAAAAATATCTCAGTGATAAAATCATTCAATGATTTTTTATAACTATTTATACTGGGACACATGCATGAATTACAAAAAATCCATAATAATATTTAAAATTTTCCATTCCTAATTATTTTGAGCATATGATTTTTTCTTGAATATGTTTCTAAATATTTGATTGTCTTTCAATCATTTGGCCTCACTTGCTATCCTTTTCCGTCGCAACTATAAGCCGGGTCGCACCTCTAGGGAATTAATTCTAGGATCTAAGTTTTAATGAAAGACAATATTCTTCAAGTACAAAGGCTCATTCACTTGAAGCCATTTGATTAGAAATATCCGTTATATATAGTTAATTGTGTAAACATATCTGTATACATTGGAATACATGTATGCGACACTTATGAGAGTCTTGATTAGATGTGGATGTTTAAGAAAGTTCAGGTGAAGATATAGTTTTTGTAGAATCTTACCGTGCTGTAAAAGATGCGTTAAAATAACATAGGTGTAAAGAATTTGTCAAATATTTTGAGAGAGTGATGGGAAATATTGGTGAGCCAAGAGAAACTCTGTTTAAAGAAAATTTGGTCAAAAATAATATATTAATAAAAAATATCATTATTTAATGAACATGAAGCGCAATCTTTAGATTAATAAGTTTCTTGTTGTTTTTTTTTGGGGGGGGGGTGGAAAACCTCCGGCTGCAGACAGATGAAGTGTTTTCCCTCGAGGGTAGATTGTTGAAAATTGTTATTTTATTATTTCAAATTATTAAATCTTTCTTTTTGTAAGGATTTTTTTTTTAAATATTTGATAAAAATTTCAGGCGGGAAGTTATTATTTTGATTTACATTGAAAACTACTTAAATTTTTTCCATTAAAAAATAGACAATTTAAAATGTCTAAACTTGAAGTTTATTCACTCGTCTATGAGTTTAGATGGAACATTTGTGTTAAATAAATCTTGAATTTGGTCCGTAATGTTGTTAGTGTAGAATGTTCAGGATGGGAAATATTGATTATATCATGCACGATTTTTTTATTTTTTTATATATATTACACCACATCATATTGAGTAACCTTTCCGGATATACATTTTCATGTGTCATAAATACACAATTTATTAGGTTGATGTAAAATTAATGACGTAATAATGTCGTTTTTTGACGTATTTTTAACGTCAAAAAACGACATTATTACGTCATTATTTTTGCACCAACTTAATACATTTCAGCTTACGGCCATATCATGTTGAAATAGAGTTTCCTGTACGATATCCGATGTTAATAAAACTCGAGTCTGGTCATTAACTGGATGGGTGACAACTTGGCAATAATATGTTCCTTAAACTTATATTAGCAGTTATATATTCACTTACGCACAAATAATATAGGGAAAGGTATGAAAACCCTCACTTATGTGTTAATTCGTAAGACTTGCATCAGTAAATCATTATCTCAAAAATATTTTTACAATCTAAAAATATTGTCTGACTTTAAATAACCCGCTAATTGTTGGCAAACTGAAGAATACGATTCAATCAATCAATTTCTTTGTAATATATTAACTCCAGATCATTAAAATAATTTATTTGATGCTAGAAATTTTATAATGCAAATCGTGTGATGTTTATCTTATTATTATTACATACACACATGTACATACACATATACATACACAGTTTGATAATGAATGGAAGAGTCATTAATTTCATAGGTTTCAAAATAAGTAGTGTGCCAACTCATAATAATTGAATAATTACAATACTATCTTTGCCAAATTACCCTCCATGGCATGTCAACGACGAATGAGAACGGCTTGTTTGGAAGTTCTAAGCTGACTGAGTTTTATTACAACTCGCCTCTTTATCTAAATATTAGATACAGAAGGTGTACTAGTATGAATGTTTATGTTGTGGCTGAAGATTTGAATAATTAATATATATATATATATATATATATATATATATATATATATATATATATATATATATATATATATATATATATATATATATATATATATATATATATATATATATATATATATAGATAGCGGCTTGGATTGAAGAATCGTGGAGCCGAGTTCGAATTCCAGTTGAATCCATTACATTCACTTACGGAACAATATGAATCCACTTCTTCTCCCACCAGCTGTGGGTAAGTAGCAGGATGGACTGGGTTCTATACCCTAAAACAACTTTCAATTCAAAATCGGCGGGGTGGCATTTTGGAACTTTGTGGCACGAAGTGCACCAAGTCTATGTATTCGGCCCTCCAAAAACATTATATATACATGCATACATATATATACATGATGCACACACACAGATACACACAAATATATATATATATATAGGTATATATATATATATATATATATATATATATATATATATATATATATATAATATAAAATATTACACACGCTCTATCTCTGATATTGAGCACTTTATTCCATAAATATAGCACACCTTAAGACTATATTTCTTTATATATATATATATATATATATATATATATATATATATATATATATATATATATATATATATATATGTATATATATAGATAGATAGATAGATAGATACACCTAGTGAGCCAGACAAACCTACCTAGGCTTCACCTAAACGGATCGTCAGGGAAAGCATGTTAGTTGTTTACTCGTATTTAATCCTTTTTCCCCCGAGATTGATTTGATTATTTGCAAATCAAAAATTCGAGGGTCTTTCGAAACGAGACTAGTTATCTATCTATCTATCTATCTATATATATATATATATATATATATATATATATATATATATATATGTGTGTGTGTGTGTGTGTGATAGAACTAACATATTCAGTTGTATGGATATTAATTTGTAACTCAATGTTTCGCTCTTTTGCGTTCATGTGACAGATTAACGCAAAAGTTTGAACCACAGGGTTACATATGCCTGTAGATAAAATATACAGGGTTACAAGAGGGAAAATCCAGGAGAAAGAAAGAGCAAGAATAAAATGTAAAAGGCTAAAGCACTAATATTCCATGGTTATAATCTATTACATTGGAATCGTAATCACGATCCAATTAATCAGTTCTAAAAATTTGTAGGTCTGATGAATTGGTTCGTTTTTACTATTCCAATTAAATAAATTATAACCATGGAATACTATTGTTTGAAAAACTAATATTTCATGGTTATACTTCAACTTGACGTCTGATATATATATATATATATATATATATATATATATATATATATATATATATATATATATATTCCAGACCTCAACAGTGGAAGTCATAAAACGATCGATCGTTAAAAGAACTTGAAAAATGTTGGATTAATTTAACCGTTCTTGAAATTAACTGATTCCATCTGAGAGAGACTATCTTTAACATTACCAACGCTTTTCGTTCATTATATATTCAGCATCCTTCTGAAAAACAACATTTCTTTGAATAGATATTTCAGTATTCACCTGCCATACAAAAAGATCGAAATTACAAAATATACCAGCCCACTTTCTTTAAAGATATATTCTTCCAGATCAGAATACGGTCCGTTATTAAAGGTGATCTATACGAGATGGTATAAAATATTCAGAAGAAAATATTTGTGGGGGAGCAGAAAAAAACTGCAGAGAATAAAATTAATATCGAATGACGAGTTTTATCATGCTAATCAAACATTTATTTTCTCTCGAGTAATGAATAATTGTGATCAAGAATAAAATATCAAGACCCCGTCTATATTTTCGAGATGAGGTATTATGTACACTATTTACATTATTCGGACTATTGTCCTCATCTTTATCGACATGTTTATCACAAGGTTCGGCCGTTGTACGCTCCGGCCTTCTTCAGGTACTCTTCTAGTTCCATGTGCCATGTCTAATGGATGTCAGTTATCTCCTGTTCATTGTCATTGAGGACACATAGCAGAGGGGATGAAAGCGTTATTTAGATCTACTAACAAAACCCAAAGAGTGTGAGTTCAATACCTGGTTAAGGCGGTGGAGAACTTTGAGAGGATTATTAACAGGGAATAACTGGCATCCATTAAACATGGCTGCGCAACTAGAACAGTCAACCCCAGTGAGCGAAATAAAGGGTTCAAGTCGGAGCATACAACGGCCGAAACGTTGTGATAAACATGGCGACAAAGATATGGACAATAGTCCGAATAATATAAATATTATCATGGCTTGTTTAATAAAGCGGACGCCTTCAAAAGAATGTTCTATTTATTTCAAGATAGATATTAACATATATACGAACATTCATTTTGTATATTGTTCATTTCCCTAGGTACAATCTAATAACCCTGTTGAATTAATCCAAGCTCAGTTAAGCAAATATTCAGTTCCGTAATAAAAAAAAATATACATGTCTTTCCGATCAAATGAAAATAAAAACTCAGGTAAACAGTGATTTTCGAATTAAAAATAAAACGGTTAATTTACATTCATGTATATACATACATCCATACATATCTATCTATCTCTCTATCTCTCTCTCTCTCTCTCTCTATATATATATATATATATATATATATATATATATATATATATATATATATATATATATATATGTATATTTGGGCAGCAATCCTTCGTTTATACATGTTTCATTAAAAACGACAGAAAATATACTAAGGTTAAGTTTTTTATTTAATTTTTCTTGTGTGACACTATTTACGTCGCTAGAAAGAAAGAAGAAAAAAAGAAAGGCGAGAATTAAATTTAGGTGATAAGAAGCCATCACGAAAAGGACACTAAACGGTGTTATTTTTCTGACAAGAAAAAGTCGTAAGATTTTTATTTCCATTGTCGAGAAAGTAAAACACAGAATTTAATCTGATTTATGTTACGGGGCAGAGAGTAAGATATGTCCAATCTGCCCATGGCAATGGTAAAGGGAATTTTCAAGTTGGACAAGTTACCTTCCGCATAATTCTAAAGAGATAAAAATAAAAAATAATTAAGCACGCACTGTCCGAGAAAAACAAAAGTGTCCGCGGACCACCATGAAGGAAAGGTTAAGCCTTTGTCTATATGCAGAATATCATTGAGAGGAGCATCTGTTTATCGTCAGGGCTGGCTATGATAGCGAAACTATTTTATCGGATCAGTAATTGGCACCAAGAATGCAAATACGTTCAAATGGCCACCCACTTGATGCTGGCGAAAATCTGATTGACGAATTCCAGGTGATCGGTTAAGATATGAGTCTAGGGTGCGAGGTCTCCTCGAAGAAAAGAAAGAAAAGAAAAAAAAAGGTAAGATATTTTTTTTTTCGTTGAGCAAGAGTTTTTAAACCGAGGCTAGTCTGGCAAAACCCACGCTGCTGAGCACCCATTGGCTGAATGGTGGCATGAACGTTATGCGGAGGTAATCATGTGAAGAAGGAGGGGAGGCTTGTTGCGCCCCCTGAAGGGATAGGTGTGAGATGCCACCGTGAGAGAGAGGGAAACACATTGACACCCTCTGAGGGCATGGTGAGATACCAATATGAGAACAGAAGAAGTTGGGAAGACGAAAGACTTCCAAAAATGGAAAATAATAAAATTTTCCTGACCGAAAACAAAGAAGTGGATTGTGGGTTTAGAATTATCAAGGAACCTCAAACCCCGACAAGCCCACCCCGGTTTTGGTCGGCGTCCATATAAGCAGAGTCGCAATGAGTGAAAACCAGTTCAGTTCGAGTTCCAGTTGAGTGAAGGTCGCAGTTGGGGTTGGAGAGAGACAGGCAAGCAGTTGCAGTGAGCTGAGAGCTGTGAAGACCCGCCTCGCAGAAGCTGACTAAGATTCACGCAAATCCAAACTCAACTTCTAGCCAAGAACAATAAATTTTTGAAGAACGACTCAAACCACTAAAACAAGTTTCACGAATATTGCCTGAAGATACACCAAGAACCAGTTTCCTAAAGAACAAACAACTTAAGATGTTAAGACTCGCCTAACAAACACAAAGTGTCACGAATGCATATAGCGGGTTGGGAAGAAGACGCAGTCCTGTATTCAGAAACCATATATAAAGTATTGTTATCCTTTTTTAACACATTTTAACTTTTCGAGTTATTATTTTTTTTTCCTTTACATATACTTGTGCGGTGTTGCCCTTGATTACAGCCCGGCGACTGATTGATTTCGTTTTCCTACGGTCAAATAAGAACGTGGGTAGGTTAGACTAGAAATCAAAACAGTTACTTCGGTAACCAGACGTTGGAGGCGAGCTGGGAACGACAAGGCTGATACCGAATCTAACCAGATTCCCATCCGAATCACCAAAAGGTTGAACGTCACATTCGGTGCAGCGACCAATACCAAGCCAGTTGGTCGTCACAGGACAGGATAGCACGACGGACGCAGCCAGGCAGACGTCACATTTGGCGCAGCGACACCGGGGTCGACACACTTGTGTTCGAACAAGATCTTTCTTTTCTGGACAAATTTTGTGTAAAAACTGCCCATATATTTTATATTTCCGAGCGCTTACGGCTATACCTTTAGCCATTATCTAGGATGATTCAATTTTTCAGTTTAATTGAGTGTGTGCATTATGTGTATGTTTTATCAGGTCATCCCATAAGTTCTGTTCGAATTTTAATTTTTGTTAAAATGAACGAAATGTAAAGAGTATTTTATAATGTCTAATGGAGCTGAACATCATTTTTATGCTTAGATGCATTTAAACTGATCAAATTTTATTTCAGAGAACAATAAAATTAAATTTTGTTTGATTAAAACCCTGTTAATATGGAAGTACCCAAGAATCATTTGAGGCACATAATGATTTATGAGTTCAAGAAAGGAAACTCAGCTGCCGAAGTGGCTAGAAACATTCACTCAGTTTATGGAGAGGAATGTGTGAATGAAAGAATTTGCAGAAGATGGTTTGCAAAATTCAGTGGTGGAGATTTCACCCTTAAAGATGAAGATCGAACCGGACGTCCAGTTGAGTTTGATGAAAAGCTTCTTGAAGCAGCCTTAGACGAAAATTTTGCTTTATCAGTTGAGGAATTGGCAGTGTTTCTCAGTTCAAACCACACAACTGTTCATCGTCATCTTCAACAAATTGGAAAAGTTCCTAAACTTGGAAAATGAGTGCCACATGAATTGTCTGAAAACAACCTCAAATCCCGAGGTGACATCTACACTTCTCTCCATTCTCGCCAACTTGTTTCACCTTTTTTTGGATAAACTTGTGACTGGCGACGAAAAATGGATCTTTTATCGAAATGTTAAGCGTCGTAGACAGTGGCTAGGTAAAGGGGAAGGACCCCAGCCACAGCCGAGAAAGGAACTTCATGGGCAAAAAGTTCTTCTTTCAATCTGGTGGCCAAGGAATAATCCACTTTGAATTCTTATCACCTAATGCAATAATTAATGGTCAAATATAATGTCAGCAATTAGAGCCTTTGAACCAAGCTTTGAGGAAAAAAGACCTGCTCTAATGAATCGAAAAGGGGTGATGTTTCATCAGGACAATGCGCGACCCCACACAGCAAAAATCACGTCACTAAAGAACGAAGAACTTGGTTTGGAGAAAATACCTCATCCACTTATTCTCCCGATCTTGCTAATTCAAACTACCATTTGTTTCTTAGCTTACAGAATCATTTGGAAGAAACAGCTTTTGTAACACAGGAAGAGGTTAAAACTGACATTTGTGAGTTCTTCGATTCAAAGCCCAAAGAATCTTACAGTAATGGAATTAGTAAGCTTGTTACTAGATGGAAGGAAGTCATAGATAATCAGGGAAAATACATTGTTTATTGAATCTGTACTTAAATGTAACATTTGGTCACTTGTTTTCTTTATTCAAAATTCGGACAGAACTTATGGGATGACCTGATAGTTTGTTGTAGAGATGTTTTTAATCTCCGAATACGGTTAGCACATTGAGGCCTTGTTCGTAGTTAATATTAATTTGAATCTTTTTTTTTTGTTTACAAGAGTGTGAAGTTTTTATACTTGTGTTTTCTACTAGTAGGTTTCTAATAGTACTTTGTCTGTCGTTTTAATGAAACAAGCATATATATATATATATATATATATATATATATATATATATATGTGTGTGTGTGTGTGTGTGTGTGTCTTTATGTGTGTACAGTTTGTGATGGATAAATTGTCTTCTAAATTATGTAAAAATGTAAATAACATTGGCAACATTTTAACAGATATATTTTGAAAAGTTACACAAAAATATTTTGAAATGGAAAAGAGTAAATTCATTCAATAAAATCGGCACTGACTTCAACCATGGCCTCCAGACGACTTCGGAATCTCCTGCCACTCTTCTGGATGTTCTCCTTGTTTAAGGTACTGAATGCTTCCTTAATCCTTGCCTTCAGTTCATCATTGGAGTCACTAGGAGTTTTATTGCTCTCTCGCTGAACTGCAACCCACACATAATAATCTAGGAGTTTACATTCTGGGATGTTAGGTGGGCAGATAAAAGGGGTCATGTGTTTGGTGTCTGAAAGCCATAACTGTGTTCTTCTGCTTGTCTGTCTTGGTGTAGAGTCCTGTTGCCATCTTTTTCCAGCAGCCAACCTCCTGACCCAATGCTACCTTATCAAGGCACTTGATGTAGGCCTAAGCTTTGAATCTGAGGTAAAATTTCGCCATCACTAGTGACCACTCTAAACACCTTCGTAATCATCCTTTGACTCATTCAAATATTTCCTGATGATCTGCACTGTCTTCAGATTGACATCCAAACACTCTGAAATGTTCGTATTAAGGCTTCCGGTGTTCCCAAATTTCTTGCGAATGAATTGAGTAAAGATGATATTTTATTTCAGGCGGTGCCCAACTAACCCTACTATACTGTGCAGTCAAAAAAATCAAAATCAAACAAGGCGCATGGACGAAATTAAAATATTAAATGGCGACAATTCGCAGGCCAATAATTTGGGCCATTCTTGTTGAAATCACCTCAAATTTTCACAGAATGTACAGAGACATAACGACATTTTTTATTTAATATTTTATATTTAATATTTTATATTTAACATTTTATTTTTGTTACATCAATGAGAATCTGTGACAGAGATGGATCGGGCGTAGTAGAGATGGATACAGCTTATGTATAAATATGGATATAAACCAAATAATTAGATATTAGCATGCGTCACCGTGCGTGCAGAGATATGCAAATGAATGTTTACTTAATTTAATATAAGATGTAAACAAACAGTGTTCAATGTAGTTAGGCAGAACTAAGAATTATATGTTGAAAAATATACATATATATACTTTGTAGCGCAACTTAAAGTTTCATGGTTTTTCCCAAGGCGTCAGGCATGAACTGGTAAATGAAATACTTATTACGTTTGTTTTATAAAAATATATTGAGTCTCATGTGAAGAACGCTAAATTAAACGCTGTTTCAAAGTTCAAAGTTCAAAGTTAATATAAACTTGATATATTATAGGGATGTAAATTCAAAATGTAGAGTGTACGTAGGGGGATATTGGGGAAGATGCAAGCTTAAAATTTAAATAATAAAAGAGGAACGCCGTGTAGGTCGTTAGGCATTAATAGACGCTTTAATGGTTAATTAGATGGTAATCAAAATGAAACCTAAACTACGTAAAGGGCATGTGATATTCGGATAAATGATCTATTTAGAATAAATCTTTGGGTTTCCATTGTCGATTGTTTATTTTCCTATATATGTTACTATATTTGATATTGTCTGATGTTTTTTGGTGCTGTTAAAAACGAGATTTCCAGATGAAGCAAAATGAAATTGGACCCGGCGATGTTTGACGTTAGAATTATATCTTTAGTCATGACTTTACTATTCAGCGGACAGGATTTGTTTTTTGGCAGTTATATGCGTTAACTGCCGGGTTATTTTTATAGTGATTCTCCAAGCGTAGTTCACATGTGGTACTAAGCCGAAAGTATGGGATACCCAGTGAGGATCGAACTCACTACTCAGTCGTAAATGTTTTAGCGAGGCAAGCTTGCTAACCAGTACACCATCCTGAGAGTCGTTGCTTGGCTACTTTCTTGTTTAGTATAATATTGTTGTACTGCGATATATATTGGTCAATGTTTATAGTAAAAATATAGAAAACTTTTTTTTTTTATTCAACAATACTAAAAATGCATTTTAGCTATTCAAGTTAAAATGCATATATATGAAATTCAGAAAAAATATTGCGATGTAGTTGTGACATTGCTACCAAAGTGTCTGTTAAAAAATACGATATTGCATTTACGGTGTTACGAATTGTTAATATTTTTTTATTATTTGTAATTACTCTAAACTTTACTTGATGGTTATATTGTTTTAAGTCTTTTACATAATTGCTTTTCTATTTGTCAAATATTTTCTTATTACTAGAGTTAGTCAAATGTCTAAATTCATCAGATTTCTGTAAAATTTTCTGAATTCTGTTGTGGTGTTTAGATTGATTGTTGACGTATTTATGACTGCATATGCCTTCAGTATATAGTATATAAAAATCTGTTAGACAGGTGTAAGGTTACATCGAGGAAGTTGATCACTTTAGTGTTTGTGGCAGTGTTAATGGTGTTGATACAACGAACGAAAATTTTATCATGTTTTTTCTTATTGAGTATATTTTTGTGTACCGACTTGGTGTGCCTTCCCTGTCTTTTCACAACTATTTTCGCGACAATTATTCTGATTAACTTTTCTTCCCAGTCCCTCACCTGCATTATTTTAAGCGCAGTACTCAATTTCCAACTAGGGTTCATGTATGTAGTGTTGAACTAGACTAGTCTTATTTTAATAGTTTAGTCACTCGCACTATACCCCTGGGGAACATCCTTCCGAATTCTTCCTTACCTTCGACCCATAAACTTCAAAATTTCAATACAACCTCAATCGTCATTTTCTGTCTTTTTAAACCCGGTTTCTTTATTGTTTTTGCGTCAGCTTTCCTCACTAAAGCCATTTCATTCCCTTTCACTCCATGTAACCCCTCTGTGTCCTAGTGGCATTATCGACTTGATTTAACATACACACACACACACACACACACACACACGCACACACACACACACACACACATATATATATATATATATATATGAATTGCGCTGTTATTTACATTTTTCCGACATGTGTCTTCATTTTTATTGCCCTATTCACAACGTTTCGGCCGTTGTAATTATATACACACGCACAAACACACACACACACACACACACACACACATATATATATATATATATATATATATATATATATATATATAGCCATACATGCAACCATCATGTAGCCTGAGGTGCTATACCAGTTTAGCTATGATGGAGGGTCTGGTTAGCAACTTCGATTTTACCGTTTTTAATCGACAAACTTGCCATGATTTCTCTCGAACGTCCATATCTGCTCGAAGCGTATCTTAACGTTAACAAATGACGTCACACACTACGAAATGGACAAAGGTCGACAATTGTTTTAATATATATTAATAAACAGAACATTTACTTAAATGTTTACATCTAAACAAATAACTATAACATAAAATATATTCAAATAGCATTATATATATATATATGCAAATAATATATATATATATATATATATATATATATATATATAAAGTTACGATCATTTGATATCTATATGGCAGATCATGGCCACCAATATTGGTACACGTTTATGTAAAGTTTAAATATATATTTGCGCATATTTCTCTCTAAATGTGTATGTGTGCGTGATGGAGCCTCGAAGCGTATTCTCCTCTCAATATTTGAGACTCTTAATATAAGCTCTTCTGATGTGTTTCAACAAAAGTTTGTGGAATCCATTAAATCATTTCCCTTCAATTTACACAATATACCTAATGCCATCTCGCAGCTCATCGAAACAATTTGAATGGAGAAAATGAAAGTCACGTGCCAGAATTCTCATCATGATGGAGTACGTTGAGAAAGACACTTTGTCCAATTTTCTTTTTTTTTTTTTTCATATCTTTTTTATTTCTTCGTTTCTTCTGTATTTCAGCAAATATTTTCGCTTATGTTTGAAATTTCTTGAATTTATTTGGCTTCAGATATTGGAGATCTCTTTTTCAGTTACAACTGCATTTTGGTTTCAACTTGCGCTAACACGTTTCAGATCTTCGCATTAAGTGATTAAAATGTGCATTAAAAAGTAAAGTTAGACGAGATGGCTTCATATAAAAGCTGGTTTAACTGTGAGAGTTTTCACTAAATTCTGTAAGACTGTTTTGCTCGTTGTTTTTTTTTTAAAATCGATGAAACACAATATTCGAATAAATGCATCGAGGTTCTTAATAGAATTACGACACTCAACATCTTTTATAAAAAGCATACTTTTGAAATGTTGAAAGAAAGTTCTACTCACTATTATCTATTAAAAAGAGAAAAATATATAAAATTATTACGGAAGTGGTTATTATAGATTGTAATAAAAGTTAAAGTCGAAATGATGTGGTTTGCATTTCGAAAAGAAAAATTGCTGAATACTACATTTTAATACATTCATGAGTTTCCATTTTGGAATCTTTTTTTTTTTTTTTAGGGAGGAATGTTTTTTCGTTTTTGTTTTGCCTGAAGGTTTTGAGCCATGGTTCGATTCGAGATAAAATCAAAGAATCTTAGGAAGACAGACTGTCGGATTTATCCCTAAAATTCTTTCTCTCAATTAATGACTTTAGAAACAAGCAAAGAAACTTAAATTATTTTCTCTAATTCAACCAATTTTATGTGAATTTTCCGATCTCTCAGAAAATATTTTTCCGTTTTTAACAGACATGAGATATAAAATATTTTTCACTTGTGAACAGAATTGGTATCGACGATCCAGTTTCAAGCACTGGCCACGCCGGTTGAGGTCGCTTCATACGTGAATCTAAATATAATTCTCCAACAAAAGGTTACCAGGGATGAAAACACATCAGAACAACATTAGATCTAAAGACTTCTCTTTCTTTGGAGGAATCCTTCCCTGAATTAACAGGTCTTCAGGGGTGTAGCCCTACAAAACACACTTGTCCCATTGAGGGTCGATGAAGCTATTTAAGCCATATTTGTAAGTTTTTGATACTACAGTTTTCCTTCTCTTGGACAGATTTCCATCGAAGTCTATATGACCCAGTCTGTCCTGCTCTTTGCACATAGCTGAAGTTAACCAGAAATAGATCTATGCACTTTTGAAAGTGAATATAAAAAATTCGACAGAATTTGAACTCGGGTCTACGATTTTTCTATCGGAGCTCTTATGCAATAATCCATTGTGGCTCTGTATATGGGTTAAATAACTATGGCCTAGAATCTCTAATCTTGAGTGGCAGTCAGTTTAGATGAAGGAGCATTATGAATACCAAATCGTAGGGATGCTAACGGGGACGCATTACTTTATCCTTTCCAAGAAATCATAGCAATGTATATATAATGAAGAATCAACTTTTGTGGAGAGCTACACTGCCTTGATTCTGAAAAGTTGTGGGGAGTATTTAAAATATATATTATCAGACATTTCCTCTTGTCTATATCGTTATTATTCCAACGAAATATTTCGGCAAATATCTATTCATTGGGTAAAACACTCTATTGATCCGATGATAAAAACGAAACTAAAAAGAGTTTTGAATTATTTGTTTTTTTCATTCGGGTCTTCACAAAACACCTGCTTCAAGTAACAGCATACATACTTTGCATCCTCCTTGAAATTGTGCTTTTCTTTGGTTTATTTGATTAACGGCATATCAACGCCTCATGGGTCATTTAATACCGAAATATTATTCTCTTGTGAGCTGTGGTAATTTTTTCTTCCAAAAATGTATTACTGGAAATTTTTTCTAATGTATTTTTATATTTTTATATTACGACCCCAGTTTGGGGGTTCACTATTTTCCCATACCTTTGGACCCTAGCACCTTGAATCAGGGTGAGTTTAGGGACAACAGCAATTAAGAGGCGTTTTCACGATCCTCAAAACCTCCAGATCATAGTCCTTCCTGTCAGATATAGTTTATCGTCATATAAAGGATGAAATTGTGACAATGAAAAAATAATTACAATATTCTAACAAACAATACAATTTATGTCTTTAAGATTTCTTCTTCTTCTATGTAGCATCAGTGATCATGGCTCCCCACAACATCCTATCCTTTGTAACATTTATCAATGTTTGCCTACTTACTACAACCTCACATTTTGGTCTGTTATCCATTTAAACAATATTTTTAGATGGCTCTATCTATTCAGTTCATCTTATCTTCGTTAGGTCTTGTCGTTAAAAAGTTCTCGAAGCACACTTTCCACATTATGCGTCCCAGAAACTTCAACTGTTTATTTCTGATCCTAAGTGTTAGCAACATTTTGTTTGATTTTCTTTAAGACCACCTTATTGCTATAAAGTTTTCCCCCTGGTATTCTCAGCTTCGTTTTGTAGAACCACGTTTATATTGACTCAAGTCTCCGCTTTATTACTGAGGAGATTTCCCAGAATTCCCTGTAATATCTGAGGACCATCATTACATAGCACTTGGTCACTCTACTTCTTTTTTTCTTCATTTTACGTAGAAGTTTTGAAAATTAAAAAATGTATTATCAAAAGTAGTATATGTAGCTCGGTAGGAATGTAAATCAAATTGTCGAATAACATAGACCCAGGCCTCTTTTCTGTACTTCATTACTTCATGTTTATCCGTTCGTCGTCCTTAGCAACTCTTAAATTGTTTTTTCATGTTTCCGATTCTACCATCTCTTTATACATGTTCGTTAGATAGCTTATTCGTTATTTCTACCATCATTTTGATCATAAAATATACTTTGTCATTTTTTGTTAAACCCATCTTCCATAATTATATGTCCTTGAAATGTCATCTTACTTTTTTCTGATTCTAAATAAAGACGTGTTTTTACTTTAGATATTTTGAAAAACGTCTTCCTTCTATAGAACCGCATCTCTTTTGCTTCAAACCACATATTCACCTATGAAGAAAATATCCAACACTTACTAACATAGAAGAAGAGGGATATTACATAGAATTGCGGCAATATTTACTGTAATTCCAACGTTATTTCCTGTATAGATTCTGTCTGCTTACAATTGAGGGTGAGTTGTTTTAATGCTTTCCATTCTTACCATGTCTTGTTAATGCCGTTTAATTTCTGTAAAATTCATCAGCGCTGTTTAGATTAACTTCCCCTATAATAAATCCTGATGAGCCTTCTAGTTCCCTAAGACGCACCACACCTACGCGGAAATATAGAGAAACGTACGCATTTGTACATAGAAAGTTAAAATTTGGAGCCACGCCATGAAAGTTAGAATTACCTTCTTTCTTTGACAGAAGACATGCTAATATTGCACAAAATCAATTTATTTATATATTTAGGGATATTAAATGCCATAAAAAGTATTCAGTATGGCTTCTATTGTCGTGAACTCCAGACAAGTGTTATGGAAGAATATAATTTAAAATAATGCTTAGTTCTGAATGTTCTGCTATTTCTCTTAGTGTTTCCATATCGCTGCATTTTGATTATGTTAAAGTATGGACTATGGTATTGTTTATCGTTTGACATTGTTATATTTTCATTATTGAGGATCTTAATTGTATGGCAGGGTAATCTATGACGGTAGATTATTTTACATTCTGCTATATCTTCTAATACCTATTTTTCGATATTTATTTAATTTGATTTTTTAGTTAATGATAGCTTTTTGTTGCTGCAATGCGTCAAGTAATATTAAATTTGAATAATATCATATTTACTAGATGAATCGACACTAGTTGAACAGCTAGGGATTTTTCATTCGAGACTGATAACGTTAATAGTTTTATTTGGGATCCTTTATTTAATACGTTTCTCATTTCATCGTCTCCAATTCTGGATGGTTTTTGACAGCATAACTTGATATTCCATGTGCCTTAAAAACTTAACGCTAGGCACTTCTTTGTAAAACTAATACTAATTTCCCCCCTCTTCTACAAACCTACTTTTCCGTTTATGAAAATCAAATCAACTAAAATTAAAATACAATTTGAAATAATGTTATTCGGGAAGGATATCAAGTGACTCTACACAATTGTATTCCATACTTTTGCTACATGTCTTTTAAGTCAGTACCCCTTCTTTTACTGTTTTTCAGGACTGAAAGCTCACAGATACTAAATCTTGATAGCATATTGTCAAAAGGTTCCATGTTCTAATTAAAAATAATAATATAGTTCTCATTTCTTTTATAACTGTGGATACATATCTGATGAAAGATTTCGGCTATCAACGTGAAACTGGATTGATGAAATTAATTATTTCACTAGAAAAAACCTACAAAATAAATAAAGTAGTGTATGCAACATGAACATAAAAAGGTCTTTTTTTTTTCGTATGGACTAAATCGTGTTTTTGCAATCATCAACAAAGTTAACATTCGATTATATTGCTTAAATATTAAAACATTAACATCTGATTTTAAAATTTGCTTGGAAATAGGCAATCAGCATGAGAAAAAAACAATGGTTATGTACAAAAATGAAGCGAGAAAACGTGGGAAAATTTTGAAAATAAGTAAGTTTCTTTAACATAGATAATAAAAAGTTGCTTACATTAGCGAGAAAGTGAGAAGTCTGCATATTTTTTCTCGGAACATATCAAAGAGAAATAATAATAATAATAATAATCCTAATAATAAAAATAACAATAATAATAGAATCTCATCAGATATGAAAAGATCTTTAGCTGCTACGTTTATTTAGAAAAGGAAAAAGGAAACAAAATGCAAGTGAAAAAAGTCGACAATCTTGCATGCTCACACGTATTCTCATGTTAAATGGTATTGTGAACAAATAGTCGTGAAATTTGAGCATTTTCATGGTCACGTCTACAAGAAACAGGCATGTTTACTGTGAAGGTTTGGTGCTTTGTGTAATTCTTTGAGGTTGGAATACGGGGCAGTTGATCTCTAAATTGTTTGTTCTGCGTTTCATCAGGGATATTTCTTTACGCATAAAGAACAATTTCAGTTGGACAGATTCCAAAATGCAGACGTGTTGAACGTGAGTCATATTCAGTACATACGAAGTTACATAGCTTCAAAAGGAAGCCTTTGATGGTAGAGGATGCGGTGGAATATATATATATATATATATATATATATATATATATATATATATATATATATATATATATATACACACACACACACACACACATATATATATATATATATATATATATATATATATATATAGAGAGAGAGAGAGAGAGAGAAACAGAGAGAGACAGAGACAGAGAGAGGGGGAGAGAGAGGAGAGAAACGCTGGCATTAAACTATTAATTTGTAAGGTTTCTATTTTGGTTTCAAGTGAAGATAATAAATACAGCATACTCAATATTGTAAAATAAATAGCCTAAATCCGCACACGAATACACATACAAACACGTGCACACACACACACACACACATATACATATATATATATATATATATATATATATATATATATATATATATATATATATATATATATATATATGAAGAAATATAGATTTAAAGTGTTCTATATTTATGGGATAAAATGCTCAATATTAGAGATAGAGTGTATGTAACTACAAATATGAGTGAACATTGAAGTCAAAACTCAGAGGCGTTTTGTTAGGAGCTATTTTTGCCATAAGTGTCATAAATTTTACTTAAATAATATTTAAATACAAAATTTTAAAACTCGTAATATACATACTTATACTTGATATGGAAAAATAATTTTACTTACTGTAAGTAATTCTAATACATTTACATTTTTGAATAAGAAATATAGTCTATGAAAACTAAAAGTGAAAATATTTCAAAGTCGTATTTAAAATTGTAGTTAAATAAAACGAAATCTTACATGAACTTCTTTTAAAATTGTAATTAAATAAAACGTATTCTAACCTAAAGACCCCCCTCTTAGTACTACAAGCACTTAAAATAATCCAATAAAACACCTACAGTAAAATGAAATTAATATAAAATGCTAGAAGTTATAAGCTTTTCAATTACCCATGTCCTTTGTACTTACATGATAAACAATATATTACTAGGTTTATATAAAAAATAAAAGTTTACTAAATCAGTTAAATTAATTAGCTATTTTTGCCGTCATTGTTATAAATTTTACTTAAATAATATTTAAATATAAAAAAAAAATTGTTGTGAAAATGATTCTGCATATTGTAAGGGATTCTAATACATTTAATTGTTCTTAAAAAATATAGTATATTAAAAATTAAAAATTAAAAGTGAAAATATTTTTTATATCGTAGTTAAATAAAACGTATTCTAACTTAAACACCCACAAAAATCTTTACAAATAGAAAAATGCCGTAACAATTTTTGCCGTTAAAAAAACGTAACTAATAACTGATACATCAAAATACAGACATAATGAACACGCAAACACCCCTTGTCTGGTTAAATTTCATTTCTCTGTATACTTGGAAACGTAAATTATGATTTTTGCTGTGTCTTTAAACACCGGTAATTTTAAATGTTACTCCAAAATTCACTTCAGGATGAAATGGAACTAATGTATTTAATTTAATTACAAAATTAAATTCGGGGGTTTTAGCTTCCATTTTTGAAACATGTTTAGAACTGTGTAGCGAACAAAACCATATTTTAAATCAATAAATTTATCATATATAAATATATATATATATATATATATATATATATATATATATATATATATATATATATATATATATATATGTACACGAATTTCATTAAACACGAAAGCAAAATACAGCTGTTATAATTCTTTATAATGTTCTTAAGTGACGATTCAACCTGCTAATATTTATAACGGATTTGATTATGTATAGAATGATTAATATCATTCTACAAATATTTCTATATATTTTAATTCTAAAAAAAAGAAAATCATAAAATCACAAGAAAAAAGAAATAAAATAAAACTGTATGTATATATTTATTAGATGCACTTTTCACGGTACGCCTAAAATTATATAGAGACACAAAAATTTGTGTGCGCACGTGATTGTAAGTCTACGTGATTTTTTTCGGAAAATGTATAAATTATCCCACCCCCATCGTATACAATTTGTTCGAATACCAGTCGAATACATTACATTCACTTATGAGGTAATAGCTTTGAGGAAGGTTTAAAACCTTTTCTCATCCCTCCAACTGTGGATAAATAGCATGACAGGCTGGGTTCTATAGCCTTGAATGGAATATTGTCTAGGAGAAGGACAACTCTAAATTAAAAAATGAGGAGGGTCGTTTCGCCGGATATATAATCAAATCATATGTGCTGGTGTCTGACAGTCGGTTCCTTCACACGTCTAATACGACGGGATAACCCATCATATATATATATATATATATATATATATATATATATATATATATATATATATATATATATATATATATATTGTTAGAAAGATATGCGTCCTTCGCAACAATAATATTTCATAAATAAATAAAAACAGATGATCTACTCATAAATGATCATCCATTTAAAAATTTACTTTAAACATACTAAAAAATCTGACGGATGTAATTCACTTCCTAAAAAAATTGTCTTTGTTTACGTTATAATACCAAAACAGAACAGATATGTATATTTCGAGAATCGGGAAGAAGATATGTTCAAAAGCACTTTAATTTTACGCAGTGTTGATTTCAATGATAAAACATATCTTGGCAGTGAAAACCTACTCTTTTAACTCATATCTTGGTTGTCATCATCAAAACTCCTACAAAGCAGAGGATAAAGTCAAATATTATTAAATAAATAAACGGATTCTATACGTTTTTCCCGACCTTTATAATGGACAGAATAACTGGCAATTGTTAATTCATAGACGTTTTTTTAAATTCTTTCATTCATATGAAATATATACCAAAAGTAAAGTAGAAAAATAAAACAAAAACATTCTGTCGAGCAACTTTAATAAAATATGAATAACCCATTTTATTTTATGTCTATAGGTGTAATTATTTTTAGATACACAGATAGATGCAACACACACACACACACACACACACATATATATATATATATATATATATATATATATATATATATATATATATATATATATATATATAGATAGATAGATAGATAGAGAGATAGATAGATAATATATTCATCCACAGACAGATTGTTTTGCTGAGGTCTTCAGATAGATAGATAGATAGATAGATAAAAAAAACTTAGACTGCAAAACTTATATTTTATACTTCAAGTTTCTCATAGAATTTCCCAAAATTCATAGAATTTATGTAGACATTCACTTAACCACCCTATGGAACCTTTTAAGTCTGCTATCAGCTATACTTGTTAGACTACAGGTGAGCAATACTGCTCTTTTCATGGCCTCACGTTGTTCACTGACATGAACTGGAGCGACTATATCGAATAAGTTGCTTCTATGCAAGGAAAGTTCGGTGACTTCATGGAGCCAAAAAATGTTCCTCGCCAGAATCTACATTTAGACATCTTACACATTTACAAATCTGCCGTTTGTCCGTTAATTGAATCCTGTTACCATATATGGTCTGGTACTCAGGCTTCTCGAGATTCTTGACAAAATCTAAAGAAGGGTTTTAATTACACAAGGTGCTAAGTAGTTCATGAAAATAAAGTGTTAAGTAATTTATAGCAACAAATTTATAAGTAGTTCCACTGAAAAGCATTCAATATTATTGGACCTTAGAGACAATCTCCAGAATCTCAATGTACAAGGATTACATTTGTGTGTGTTTGTCTCTCGCTCTCTTTCTTTCTTTCTTTCTTTCTTTGTTTCTTTCTTTATTTATGAGTTTTAGTGTTTCCTACTTTGTTTTAATATAGAGGATACTTTGACATCATAACGACTAATTTTTTTTAAAGAATAACCGCTTTCCTTGGGTCAAAATGTTGATTTCGATAATAAAAAGACAATAACAGCTAATGTATTTATATATAATTCTAAATAATAGGCGAGGAAAACCTATATATAGACTGATTAAACATCGCGTTTTTCCAGATTGTCTTAATTTTTCAGTCATTGTAAATAAAGAACATTTTATTTGCTTTTGTTCGATCTGAACCCATTAACTTGACTCAATTTGTCTGTCGCCAATATGACATTTCCTTGTAGGTTGCGTTGCACTTTCACCATGATCAGAAACACAGTGTGTCTTCACAATGGTTCCAAATGCCATATCCGCGTAACTTTGCAGACGAAGTTTATAATCCGCTATGATAAATACTTTGTCAGTGGTATATTTATGAACTTTTTTGTTCCATTCTGTACTCTTAAATATTTAGTGAGACGATGTCCGTCAAATTAGCTCAGCTTATAAAATAAATATCACTGAATTGAACGCGGCAAGAATCTGTTTCAAGATGAAGTGGGATTACTGTGTCTTATCGTTGACATTATCTTAATCGAGTGTGTTTTAAATTTTTTTAATGTAAACTTTACTTACGTCAATACCCATTGTATTTACCTTATAAATAGAAATGTATTTAGTCATTAACACGATATTGGTAGATATTTAGGGGGAAATAATTTCAGTCCGGTATTCTCAAAATGAGATGAGCTTAGATTTATTCCTACCAAGTTAATAGAAAAAGTACATGAAACCTGACATCTAAAGTGTACTTTTTATGATAAATGTTGAGGTACATTGGAAGACTGTATAGCTTGGAAATAGTCACAAAACACAATTTACAATATAAAAGTAGGGAAGTGTAACAAAGTCTTGTGCTAGCATTTTTAAAGTAATGCTGAGTTTTGATATAAATGAAGACAATATTTTCTGTGTAATACATTGTACAATCAAGAAACTGTAAGCTAAAATCTATATTTCTGAAAGAGAATGTTTGTCTGCAATTTGCATTATTACCAACTTTGCCAAAATTTTCAGAGATGCCAAATTAATTGAATGGTTCTCAGCCTCACTATATATGAATACAGGAGAACATTTGTCGTTTATTTTTAGAAGGATATTAAAATGGAAATCATCATAAAACGTACTGCATGTAATACTAAATTTGTAGATTTAACAATGTCAGTGATTGAAAGAATAATGAAAGTTATAGAAAATCTAACAAGCAGTTTTTACATGTAAATTGTATATGCAGATGTATGGATTATGGGGTTAATCAAATATACATGTTCCTGTGGCGTAATTCATTTGAAATTATTTATAAACTAGCTGATGCACCCAACGTTTACGTAGCTGTAATTGTATAACTGCCTCCTAGCTTGCATGCATCATCCATTAGTATAAAAAGCACCTCATCTTTTCCACAGTATGTCCTTCGCAAGTTATTGATTGTTTTTTATAAATGAATTGCATCGATAAAAAAACTTTTTATATGGTCGTTGCTCGAGGTTAAATTCTCTCAATATTTTAGATATTCAGTAAATTTCCTATAGCCGTAATCATTATCGAATAGTATGGCATTGTTCACAAATCTAATAATCAAACAAAAACAGAGAAGAATCTTCAGAGCTTGAATGAACGGTAACTGCAAACGCATGACACCCTTCTTCTTCGCAACTTTACTGTAAAGCTGGCGTTAATACGAGGTTTATCGGAACTTTATTTTATCCCATTTAAAGGTTCAATATTCCTTCTCAAACAATATGGGCATCAAAGGTTGTTCAAATGCTAATTTAGGTTTGAAGAATATAAAGAATGAATTCGGTAAATGGCAAAAGCCGATTATGGACCTAGCAGATTTCGTCCACTAAAATGAAATAATCTAAACCAAACATTCACAAGTCAATTTGCGTGTCATATATAATTTACATGGCTATTCGAATGAAAAGCCAGAGTCTTATGGCCGTAAAAACGGGCTTTTTTGACAGCTTTTCCCGGTTTGTTGTTATACACGGAGAAGGACTAAAACCAACTATGTAATTGCTACCATGATGGTAAGATTTTTTTTTTTTTTTTTTGGCTTATGTGATGAAAACCGGATAAAAAATATGGAAGTTATTCTAGTTTTTATCTTAAGTAGTATAAAAATCCCCGATTTTTTACAATATTTTCTGTGAGGTCAATGTCGCAGGAAAACTATCAAGCATACTACATAAACCTCGCAAATGTTTTGCATTAAGAGGAAAGAATATCAGATCATCTAATAATTATTTTGCGTGTATCTGCCTGGGTTTTTGCAAAAAGTTATATCCACCTTCAGTTATATCGATTTTTGTGCCAATCCTGGAGGCCTTGAGATTGAAAATTTGTTCTTGACATAGCATCATAAATTTGTAGCAGGAGTGCACAATTTCATCGAAATCGGTGACCAAATGTGAACGTGCATGAAGAGCATACAGGCACGTAGATCCGGTTATATATATATATATATATATATATATATATATATATATATATATAGCAGGTGAAGTGAAGTTAGCCGAGGACATGAAGTGGTAAATCTGGCAACATTAAGAACCACTTCACACCACCATTATTCTGGAGTTTTTGAAATATAATTTTTCAGTGTCCTACCAGGGATGTAAAAGAGGATACACTTATAAATCAATTGTTAAGTTTGATAAAAATTAGTTGAAACATCAACGAAATAAAAAACCCAGTAAAAATCGCCATTTTTCGTTATTTACGCGGTTTTAAACTGCATGGGTGGACTCACTTATCAAGTTAAATGACTGCTCAACAATCAACTTATTGTTGAAAACGATTTACGTTTGTATTAGAATACTTGAAAATTGAGAGAGTTTTATTTATAACCTGTGTTGAAATAGATTTGTTTTGAAATCAATAAATGTAGTGGCGTATAAATAAAAATGAGGTATCGTTAAGCTCGTCATGACATAAGTAACCTACATAGCGAAGTTGAACATAATTGGAGGAACAAAATTGAATCTATCGGTTTTTGATTGGCTTTATCGATTATTGATTTTTAATAAAATAACGATTTTTTTAAGCTAAGAACCCATCGCTTATGTTGTACTATGTATATGCCAAGATTAGTCAAAATCGGTTTGATGGATTTCGAATGAAATGCTATCACACAGTGATTCTCGATATTATACTATTATTTTCAGTATATAGCAGATATTTGATATGAATTACTGCAGTTTCTTTTTCAATGCTAAAAGAACAATATTAATAGCCGAAAATAAAGGTCCAATTTACGTTTTAATAGCAAATTAAAACAATATTCATTACATTAACAAGATTCTCACTGTTTTAAGAAAATTCACTGTTAACAACCCAATTTGGCTTTCATCCAGATAAACCTGAAATGATGGCATATAATTATTCTGTAGAAAATTCTCCAATATACAGTACAAGGTGGTCTGAATATATCACCCATACATAATATAATTGTCTAATTTTGATGGCCGACACGAGTTCCTACAATTTGGGAGCGAGGCTGCTTTCATATTTATGGCTACATGATCTTGTGTATTCTGGTGAGAGCATGGAAAATGTGTGACTTGACTTCATTAATATTTCTATTGTTCTCATTACTTTTTCTTGGGGTTGACTAGACTTTCGAACCACCCTGTTCAACTGCTTTCTTATATAAATGGTTATAAACGGTTTCAGGCGAGTGAAGCACATAGGTCTTTGCAATGAGCGGACCTTTTTGAAACTCGTGGAGATCAGCTTCAGAATCACAGATAAAGAACTGAGGGAAACAACTGAAAGTATATCACTAGCAACAGGTAAAATTTGCTTCCTCCTCTTGTTTGGTTTGGTTTGATTTTACGCCATATCAACACCTCAATAGGTTATTTAATGCCAACAGGATTTTTATTGCTATCTATCTATCTATCTATCTATCTATCTATCTATCTCAGTATATATTGATTTGGTTAGTTTTATTTTAATGTATATTAATCTCAATAGGCTATTTAATGCCGACACGTTTTTTATTGCTGGTAATATTTTATCAAAAATTATTTCTGGCAATATTATTACCAAAAATGTTTTGCTGGTAATATTTTTCAATAAATGTATTGCTAATAATGATGTATTGTTTGTAATAATTTTTCTAAAAATATATTGCTGTTATTAAAACCTATTTTTACAGGTTTTGACTCCAGTTTTGGGTTAAATATTTGTCCATTACTTGGACCCTAACAGTTGCGACCACCGCGGGTTAGGCTGAGCCTGAGCCTGGGAACACCCGCAATTAAGAGGTGGTTCGACGCTTCTCAATACCTCCTGATCAGACGCCTTGCTGTTGGATGTAGTTTATCGTCTTACCCAGGACGCGGAGGTAGTTTATCGTCATAACCAGGACGGTCCTCATCTTGTATGGAGCTCCTGTTATATATTTGTAGATTCTTGATAAAGTCCAAAGAAGAATCTTCAATATTATTGCTCCTGAACTGGCACCTCGATTTCAGTCACTTTCCCAGCGTCGTAACGTAACTCCCCAGTATATTTTCTGTAAATACTTTCATCTGTTGTAACTAGATATGTATTCAAGAGCTGTACTAGAGCGGTGGTAAGGTCTCACTATTTCATAATTGCAATGGTTAATTGTAACCGTAGCTTCTATGATAAAAATTTCCCTTATCACTCTTCTTATTTGGAGAAGTCTCTTCCGACTTTTTTGCACAGACGTCGATGATCGTCAAAAATGTAAATGCAATGTTAATCGTCATCTTCTGTTTTCTTTATTCTTGTTCTTTTACTTCTCTATCTATAATTAAAAGAGTTTTTGTCTTACTCATATTCTCTAACACTGAGTACTTCTTGCGTCCCAGAAGCTTTATTGGCCTGAAGTGATTTTTCAAAAAAGAAATATTTTATAAATTTCAGCCGATGATAATATGTAAACAGTTATATTATACTTATTATTTCGATGCATATTTTCCACCGTGACGTGTCGTTATTTTCATTTTGGGTTCCTTCCTCCTGGCATCCGATTGCGGGTTTCACATTTAATCTGATTTTTCTTTCTTTTTTCTACAGTTTGCTTTTTTTTGTTTGTTTCGTTTCATGATCTCAACTCAATTATATTCTCAGTTCATGGGCCCTATGATATTTCTAATTATTTATCCTGAAACTCTATCAATGCAATGGTTGAATCAGTTTATAGTACCCTTCGTGTAAAGATTAAATATAAAATTTACATCTCATTAATTGATAGAAAGAAGATTTCACTTAATAATAACAAGAGTAATCGTTTCCTTTGTAAAATAAAAATTATTACAAACTAACACAATGTCCTAATAGTCTCATGCGTAAAATTAAAACATCTGTTTGACATTTATTTATAAAGTAGAATCTCTCTCATTTGAAATTCAACTCCCTGTTAATAATACGTCGAGAAAGATATGATTGAAGTTGACGTAATGTATATCAACTCGGAGAAACGAATTCATTATTTGATTTTGGACATCAATTTTAAATGCACAGATATACACAGTATGATCAAGCAAATAGAAAAAAAAATTAAAAAATTGGTGCCTGTGAGCTCTCGCAGATCTCAAACAAAATTCTCAATAAAGACAAAGCGTCAGTGTTTGCAATCATAAATGTCCCTGGGGTTATTTCATCATCCTCAGATAAGACAAGGCACTTAGCAAGGAAATTTGCCTCTGATTCTACGTCAGATAATAAGAGCCACCCTTACCTTACTTGCTCCTCTCAAGGAGACAGCAATTGTAATAAATCTGTCACGACAAGGGAAGTTTCCAAACTCATCAAAAGCCATGACTGTTTCGGAAAAATCCCTGTAGCTGTTCATAAGAACATTAGCCTTGGGCTGAACCATCTACATTCCTTTCGTATTCTAAAGGTAAAAAGAAAGATCCACTCGGAGAGGCTTTTCATAAGAAAGGCCACGTTTAAGAATGGATTGCCTAGGGAATGCTTTTCAGATCTCACATATAACAAAATCACACAGTATATAAAATACAGTAATCTTACGCACGTACAACAACGTCATTCTGTAAAACTCTACATTGAGTGGTTCTTGGGTCTTGTATTGGATGAAAAATTATTAAAATAAGGATAGTCTTGTTTGAGCATCAGTATTTATTAAACTTAGATTATATGACATGTGATGCGAATAAAATTAATTTGTTTTATTTTTTTATGTTGTCACGTTGTTATAATTTGTTGCTGAATTTTGATCGCTTCATTCGGCAAATGCTAGCTAATCGCGTTCAAGTATATAGATCCTCTAGTGATGTTAATTTTAACAACCAACGCCTGATCTTGAGGCTTTGTAAGGTGTTGAAAATAGTTGCAGGGGACAAATTCCAGTCTGAAAAACAAGAATATTTGACAACAAAACGAAAAGAAAACTAATCTACAACATTGGATTGAATCCACGAGTTTTTTTTCCTCGACAGGTAGGATATAGACAAAGGGGACACATGTTTTCACTGTCTACATTGTTTTTTCCTTCAGTCATATCTATTTAACATAGATATAGGACCTCTAAAACCATTTCCATATCAATTCAGCTGAGAGTACACACATGCAATATATATATATATATATATAAATATAAAAGTGAACATAGAAGTCAACACTTAGAGGCGACAGTCTGTTTCATGCTATATGCAATCGTCAAGCCACGTGTGCTGTTATTTTTCTCGGCTATTTATATATATACGGGTTAGTGGTGCATTGTGGGTATTCTATTATGGCCGTTATTTCACCGGAAGTCGTTTGTTTATCTATTTAGGTCAAATTATATTGCTTGTTTTTATTTTTGTTTCTTATTTTATTTATTTATTTATTTATTAACGTAGTAAAAATTTGTTTATATCACTTATTTAACAGTTTTGTTTTGGTTTGGGAATTTAATTAAAACTATTTGTTCAGTTTTGGGGTTGATTGTTGTAGTTCATTCTAAGTATTATTTTGGCGGGAACAGTTTTTAATTGATTATCTTTATTTGGGATTGGTTTGTTTATTTATTTACTTGGATGAATTTTTTTTACTTGTATATTTTCTCTTTTCGGTTTTCGATTTTTAAGTAACATAGTATTTTTTTATGTTTTATTTCTATTTTTTTTTTTGTGTGTATAATTTCTTTATTTCCAGGGTCCTTCAGTTACTCCTATGTATACTTTTTCTTCATTATCTGGTGATTTTATCGTGGCTTGGTATATTACGTTGTTTTGTAAACAATTTCCGTTTAAGGGACATTCGTTCTTTATTCTGCATTAAACGGAAATTGTTTACAAAACAAAGAAATTATACACACAAAACATCTTTCACAAATAGTAAATATGCAAACAGTACAATGCTTTCTAAGTATATCTGGGAAATTAAAAACAAAACGAACATCACACCAAAAATATCTTGGAAGATAAGGAAAAAATCATCAGCCTACAATAACCAATCAAAAACTTGCAAACTTTGCTCGGAGGAAAAAGTAGCTATCATTACTTTTCCCGACCAAAATAAATTATTAAACAAAAGATCCGAACTCATCTCAAAATGCAGACATGAAAATAATTTTTTACTACGTAACCTAAAAAATTAAAAAACGGAAAAAATAAAATAAAAACAAATAAATATACTAATAAGCAAAAATAACAAAATAACAACAAAAAAAAAAAAAAAAAAAAAAATAGAAATAAAACATAAAAAAATACTATGTTACTTAAAAATCGAAAACCGAAAAGAGAAAATATACAAGTAAAATAAATTAACCTAAATTCATCCAAGTAAATAAATAAACAAACCAATCCCAAATAAAGATAATCAATTAAAAACTGTTCCCGCCAAAATAATACTTAGAATGAACTACAACAATCAACCCCAAAACTGAACAAATAGTTTTAATTAAATTCCCAAACCAAAACAAAACTGTTAAATAAGTGATATAAACAAATTTTTACTACGTTAATAAATAAATAAATAAATAAAATAAGAAACAAAAATAAAAACAAGCAATATAATTTGTCCTAAATAGATAAACAAACGACTTCCGGTGAAATAACGGCCATAATAGAATACCCACAATGCACCACTAACTCGTATATATATAAATAGCCGAGAAAAATAACAGCACACGTGGCTTGACGATTGCATATAGCATGAAACAGACTGTCGCCTCTAAGTGTTGACTTCTATGTTCACTTTTATATTTACACACGCTCTATCTCTGATATTGAGCACTTTATTCCATAAATATAGCACACCTTAAGACTATATTTCTTTATATATATATATATATATATATATATATATATATATATATATGTATGTATGTATGTATGTGTGTGTATTAGTTAATCAAATATTGCCGACGTACCACGACCTAAAGTTTCATGTGAACGCCCAGTTTGCCATACGGTGGTTTCACAATCTTCAGACGGCTCAGGGAACAAGATACTCAATACTGCATTATTATTATAATATTTTAAATCTGGCAGTTCTCATAGTGTCCTTATCTGTTTTATAACAAATTGTCCCCCTCTCCACACACATACACAAATACACACACACAGACACACAAACACATACACACACACATATATATATATATTTATGTGTGTGTGTGTATCTGTAAATAAGGCTTTTAATGCAAGAGGTATTTGTAATTACCTTAAAAGAATCCTACTTATTTGTTGATGTTTTTTACTTCAAACTTTATTCTATAAAATTTACTTTATATTATCGAATATCTGATTGCATTTTTGTTGTTTTCAATCTAGTAACAAGATTTTTCCATTTTTGTTTTCAGTGAACTTTTGCATTACCACATTCGAGTTGTACCGATTGAACTTTCGCAGCACGGTTCCTCTTCCATAAAACGAACCGTTTACGCGTGGGGTTATTTTTAATGTCTTAAAGATATGTAAATATTTATCTCAGCTTAGAAAAATTCCTTTATATTCAAAGGTGTTACTGATATTTGAAATTACCGTAATGTTTGTCTATATTTATTAGATGAAGAAACAACACCACCACCATCACAACAACAACAACAATAATAATAATAATAATAATAATAATAATAATAATAATAATAATAAAAAATAATAATAATAATAATAAAAATAATGATAATAATTATTATTATTATTATTAAGAAACCGATCTGCTACGTATATACTAGTCACAAACATCATATCCAAATGTGCGCAATATGGTGAATGATTTCATCACGCATTACATAATCCTCTTAGTCTGGTTTACGTAGGATTACCTTCATATAAGGTTAACCTTATTGTTGAAACTGCTTCGTCTATTTTTTCTATTGATTTATTGATTTGTTGATGTCTTTTACGTTTTATCAACCTTTTTTGTATTATCTAAAGCTAGAACATTCTTTGGATTTTAAGCAGTCCGACATCTAAGTACTGAAAGTGCCCAACAGTGCTTAACTTTGGTTTGGATTGGATTGTTTTACGACACATCAACCTCAATGGGCTGTTATATGCCGACAAGGCTTATTGCTGGCAACAGTTTTTTTTTTTTTGCTGTTGGTAGTAGTTTATTGTCTAATCTTGGAGACTTTACTTTGGTGATTGAATCTTCTAAATGTGTTTCCTAGAAACATGCCGATTTTTCAATTATGTATTTCAATTATCTGTCCCCCAAGGATGTCATTCAGCGGCAGAATATCAAACTATGTTTATTCATTTTTAAATGGTTTGGTGTTGGTTTCTTCTGTTTGATATGAAACACAATAAATAACTACTCTTTGTGCCTCACCGTTTTATCTTCATTCCATTTCGATATCTCAAATTCCATTCAAACTTGTTTGCAGAAGATAATCATGGAATACGCGAATGAGTTAATCTGCATCCAACTCTTGGTAAATAGTTTCAGATCGTCCGTAAGGACGGGATCGGTGATGATATTTAGCTATGTTCTCATCCATTTCACCTTTCTCCAAAAATATTGATAATATCCGATCCGGCAAGAAAAGTAAAGGATAAAACAAATAACCCTTAAATATACCGTTTCCACAGACTCAAAACATCGCAATCGTATAATTGGGTCATTCCAAAAACTATGGAAGTGTCTATTAGGCGTGATGTCATTTTTGTTTACATTGAATATCTGTAAGGACCTCAGTAACAAGGAATGTGAAAACGCAGTCCAGGTGATACACATGTTGGTTTGTCAACACTTGAGGTTTCGGAGCGCCGAAATTAGATATTAAATGTTTACAGATACATTGCCTACAGATAGTTTTCGTTGGTCTAGAAAAATGTTTCGTCTACAGATACCCATAGTTATTTTCTCTGAAAATTGAATTTTATAGCTTCCATGGACAATTCAGAAAGGCAATGGTCTGCTCCTTTCTTACATTTGGTCCATATACTTTATAATGTGTCCACATCCAATGGGGCTTGTCCAATTCTCCCTTGCAGCTTAGAAAGTTGCTTCAGCCAAAATCCCCATATGTTAATCTATCCATTTTTAATACTACTACTACTACTACTACTACTACTACTACTACTACTAATAATAATAATAATATAATAACAATAATATTCATACATACACACACACACACACACACACACACACATATATATATATATATATATATATATATATATATATATATATATATATATATATATTACTTTACTAAATATGATAATTAGAAAAAAATCACCAATCTATTTCTAACATTAGGTCGCCTGTTGTCACCCGGAAAGATATGTGTATACAACAGTAATCCAAGGAAATAATAATAATAATAATAATAATAATAATAATAATAATAATAATATGTTCAAATCTGAAAACGAAGGTTATAATCTTGTTGCAAAGGACCAATGCTTGCTAATTAGAATTTACTAAGCTCACATACCGAAAAGTAGTGTTAGCCCAAAATGCAGATTCTGTGATAAATATCCAGAAACAATTGACCATCTTGTGTCAATTTGCGCTGTACTGCCAACCACCGATTAGAAAGTTCGGCATGAGAGTTTGGGCCAATGTTTTCACTGGAAAATCTGCAACTTTTACGGAAAGGAAACTGTAAGAAATTGGTATGAACACCACTTAGACTCGGTTAATGAGATATGATCTGTAATAATTTTATGGGACGTTACAGTATACACTAACAGAAGAATCAATGCTAATAGCCGAGACATCGTGATTAGAGTCTGCAAAGACAAAACCTATCTTCTTATTGACATACTAATCCCTGCAGACTGCAATGTATCTTTGAAGATCTTTAAAAAACCTATCAAAATAAAAGGACCTTGAAATCGAAATCTATTAATGTGGCACAATATTGACTCCAGTTGTATTTGGAGCCCTCGGATTCATTGGACAATATTTCAATCGACTCAATTAAATGATTCTTGGTAGTCCATGCCTTAAAGAATTTTACAGACCACAATTTATGAAGGGTTTTATGTATACAAAATATGTGTGTGTTTTTAAAGCTGCTCAGTGGAAAATGTCATGATGCCATTTCTGACCTTAGGTCTCTGGTCGGGACCCAGGACGAAATGAGTTTACACCAGAACTCAAAGTAAATAATAATAAAAATATTAATAATAATAATCCCACTGTACGTCTCATGGCCCTCGATAAAATCCACAGACGGATATGGAATATGGTTGGACTTGGTCTATCATCTTGTTTCACTTGTGCTCTCACAGACGTGCCGTCGCCCCCATCTGTCTTTTCTACATACACTTTCATGGTAACTGCTCCAATGAGCTATTTTCGCTAGTTTTTAAAACGTGCCACTTGATCGACATCTCAGTTGCACCATTCACTGCGGAAACGGTTAAATGTGGCCGTCTCTGAGAAATCGATTGTATAGAACTGACAGTTTAGATATTTCTGAATGATTTGGCGCCATGAATAACATCCATGTGAAATTTTCAATCTGTCGTGATTATTTAAAAATCGGAAACGATTTCACGGTATAGTTTTTAATTTGGTATCTCAATCCCACCTTTTCACTTTAAACGGTTAAATCTAGCCGTCTCTTCGACTTAAATACCTTCATGTCTTGCACTTCACGTCTCTGGAATTCCCTCCCTCTTACTTGCTTCCCTGATAGCTATAATCTCCAACTATTCAAATGCAATGCAAATCGACATCTTCAGATTATTGATCTATTCCCCATCCTTCTCTTCATCCTTTCCTCTATCACGCCTCTTTACTCTTGCTATCACTCTCTGTAAGCTCTTGTGTGCTAGCGGCACTTCGGCCTTGCTTTGGATTGAAGTTTATTTTTAAAAAAATCAGAAGAAGAAGAAATGTAAGACCAAAACGAAAGGATGATCTATGAAGAGCAAGAGCAAACGAAAAGAACTAATTCCATCAACAGTCTATTAAGAGCAGAGTTGATTTAACCTCATACAGGATGTAGAGGAAATTTCCTGAAAGTGGGAGGCATATTATTCTTGGCGGCACACAGATGAAACAAAAAGGCTACAGATGACACCAAGAAAATTCACCATCAGAATACGTTGTGAACAATAGAAGATGATGAACAAGTGCGCAGAGATACAGTCATCTTGAATGATTAGCACGTTGATCAAAATTATCCTGATATCACTCATGTACGAAAGAGCTACTGAGAATATATCCTTATAAGTTGTTGAGATAAGAAAAACTTGAAAGAGGCGAAAAGAAGGATGTACCAAAACCTGGCAAGGCAAAATGTTGAGCTGAATTCCATAGTCCTACCTGATATATGTGTGTGTGTGTGTGTGTGATTGTTTGTGGACATGTTAACTGGAAGGTCTCATGTACTGAGGAATGTTTTGAAGCTAAGATACGCTTGGACGAAATACATAAGATATAAAATAATAATAATAATAATAATAATAATAATAATAATAATAATAATAATAATAATAATACGCATCTGTGTTTTGTTTGTGGCTTGAGAAAAAAAAAACTATTATTTATTTTTTTGATCGAGATGTTTTATCCTATTTTTCCCGAAGTATTCCCGCTGTTAGAAGTAGGCATGTTTTTTGTAATAGCTTTCTTTTCAAATCGCAAACCAATATCTGTAAGATTTCTTTCATTGTTTATGTACAAAAAGCAACACTGCAACGATCAATGGTACTCTAATTCCTTTTTTTTTATATTCTTCACAAACTGCCAGGATTTCCTATTTAAATCATTGTAGTGGTCAATCTTCATTACTTTGGGTTTAATTCTCAAGTCAAATGAACGGGAGACTTCTATCACGCAGTAAGTTTTTTTTGTTTTTTTTTCAGTTGGTTCAGTAGAAATATATCTAGTTTATTCTGCTCTAAATTTTTCAATGACTTTATATGTGTACCCTACAGGATTTTCCCTTGCAATTCTCCATCACGTACTTTTCCTTTGTGAACACATGTTCCTAATACTTGTCACTGCAAACAAACGAGTATTTTTATACAACTTCCAATGAATAATATACGTGAAATTATCAAGAATACATTGCTTATAGTTTTTTCTGAACCACAGGCTTAAATTCTGATAAATTATGACTGATAAAAACACCCCTGCCTCACGCAGATTGTACACAATGCTGAAGTGATTAGGTTTTCTATATTCACTTATATCCAGTTTGTTTGCAATAACAAATCCTGTGTTGCTATTATCAAGTCTTCAATCTCTTTCTTCAAATAAGAATTTAATGTAATAATAATAATAAAAAGTGTTGATGTAATTCTTCTATTATTTTTCAACAGTTAAGAGAAGAACGCGATTTAAGAAAAGATAATGAATAAATGTTTGACAATGTTAAACAATATTACAAAAATGACAGTATTCAATTTATATATAAAAATATAAATCTACAAAAAATTAAAAGTTTCGCACAAATGTAGCTTGTCGAAGATATTTTATTGATAGAGTAATTGCAGCACAAGGCCTAAAAAAGGGAGAGACTGTTCAAGGTTGGTCATCACTAGCTATTTTATACCAAGCTAATCGGATTTACGACCCATTCTTTCTTTACTTTATACTCATTCACCATAAGAATTTTCCGTTACCATTTGCTCCTTCATACACCAACATAACTAAAAGACATTTGGTATATATATATATATATATATATATATATATATATATATATATATATATATATATATATATATATATATAAACATATTTTATTAGTGAAATGATGAAATGGAGGGGATGATCCCGAAAAAGGAGGAATGAGTTTAGGACCCGTCCAACCCACAAAAATATGAGAGACCGCTGTATTCTGTCTTCCAACACAACCAAGAGGCTATCCTGCTTGTCTTATAATGAAAAAAAGAACGGGTGTTGTTTTAACGACGGCGTCAAATCGAATGAAATGCTGCCATCGTAAAAGCCTGCAAGTGAAACGTGATTAATGTAACGGTGATATTGCTCGTTTTGAAATTTTCAGTTAGTTGATTAGTTAATATGTGGAATTAATCAAACAGCGCAGTATTAATCTTATGGAATTCTCCTGTCATTTTGTCCATTCCTACGTGCTGCGAAGTTAGTAATTTGCATAAGTATCTATCCTGATGCTTTTATATGTCAAATGTTCAGTAGATTCTGATAAAAATATATTCAGAATCTTTACCCTTAAAACACATGATAGTTACGCATGTCAAAAAAAAAAAAAAAAAAAAAGAAAAAAAGATAAGATCGCCATCATATTAAACACGTTTCAATTGCATGCCGTCACGCTGGCGGCGTATCAATTCTTTTTATGCGTTGATTACTAGAAACAACCGTTTTTCATTGCAAGACAAACAACGTTTGCTCGAAACTTTTTTCTAGATTTATATATTTTTATACTTAATTTTTTTTTTATTATATGAAGAAGACAGAAATGCTATCAAAATATTGTTTAAGATTGTCAAATAGTGTATTTTTTTTTTCATTTCTTAAATCAGACCCCAGCTGGAGAAAAATTGGTCTTAAAGAAAATGTCTGTGTGTCGGTCAAGTTTTGGTAGCGGACTCAGTCGGCCCTGAGGGAAAGGGCTGAGGCGTGTGTCCCTTAGTTCTTTCCGTTCATCCATTAACGATTAGCCGTACTTCATCTCTTTAAGGAACGTAAGAAAGCGATCGAGCACATGCTCCCCTATTTCTTGTGAGGTGGTTGCTAGCATCACGCCGACAGAGATGACTGTGCCCAACGACCGTGTCATGGAAGGGTGGAGTCTGGGAAGTCCAACCTTGGCGAGTCGCCGACATGCCTCGAGGTGGCCTTTCCTACACCGCGCGTTGATAGAGGATTCTGTCTTTAAGAGGTGTGTGAGGGCCCCATTTACTCGCCTTACCATCATTGCCCCAGTTTCGAGGGCTTTGCACAATAGTAGGACACGAGATCAGTCAGATTAGCTACTCGTTGGTCGATCGGTTTGAGGGTCATTCCTCAATGGTGTGACATTTCTCGGCTTAGGCAAGTCTTGTATCGGGAATAAGTGGAGGGGGGCGTGAAGGATCCGTTCTGCACCTGCTTCGGATATTTGGAGAACGAGTTGCGCTCTTTCTGTTCTTGAGCGCCAAAATTGCATAACCTCAGCAAACTCGAGTTTTCATTTACCTGGAAACTGGTTCGGAATCTGTTACCTCTCAATGACGCAGCGTTCATATGATGCTTGGATAATTTTCCAGACTGTCATCGATGTGACCGAGGCTGACAGCAAACGGCTTCGCACGTTTTGTGCTCGAGTGCGCCCCGTTTGGAAATATGTCAGCGAGTTGACGACAATCTGTCGGCCCCATATTCTGGGGTCAAATGGATGAGGTTTGTAACGCTGCTGACCACGGCTCAAATAGGATATTGAACGAAGCGAATGGAGGAAATCTTGTGATGCGATCACAATTCTCATCAGGATCTGATCGGATCCTTCCAGCATCAGCACAAGATGCAGATTAGAACTTGTAGAAAATGGTTGGTATCCGCGGATTTCGACGAGAGGTGGGTAACTGTGGTGAATGTTTGAATGGGCCTAGGGTTGATTTTCTTTTTTTTAAGTTCTCCTAAGTCAGAGCGGGGCGGGTTCCTGAAAAAACCTCAGCCGATTAAGATAGATTCTTCCAAGTGTAACGAGTTAATGTAAGTAAATATTGTTCCTGGTCTCTTCCTCTGTTGTGCTTTTGTTATGATCCATGTCCAGATTCACAACCTCCCCAATTTTTTCTGGCCCGCTCTTTTCATTTTGACTGGATCAGTTTTTGATTTTTTTCATGTCAATAATATTTTATCCTTTCCCTCTTACTTAATTATTTCCCTATTACTTGATTTTGTTGGAAGTCAGAATACAGCGTTCACTCTTATTTTTGTTGGGTGGATGGGTCCTACTAAAATAATTCCTTCTTTATCGGGGTCATCATCCCCAACTCCATCAGTTCATTGGAACACTCTCTCTATATATATATTAACGCATAGCTATTCGTCAGAATTGAGCGCTTTGGCTACTAGTCTAGCGTTTATATATATATATATATATATATATATATATATATATATATATATATATATATATATCACATATATATCACATATATAATATGTTAAAAGACTCTTTTTACCGGTCGTTCGCCGATTCCTTAGATGTAGTCTCTGACCGATGCGAAACTGTTCGTGTTTTGATCTCGGCTTAAAGCAATCGGATCTCTAGCCATAGTGATGAGATGTGATACAGAGAAATAGTCAGTCTGTATGTATGCATATATATATATATATATATATATATATATATATATTGGGATTTTAAACTCACGAGATGTTTTTTCTTACTGTAAGTGTTACATATGTATAAGATAGCTAGTGATTACCAAGCTCGACCAGTTATTTTTGGACTTGTGTCACATTTACTGTCTCAGTAATAAACTTTAAACAACCACCGTTTGTATAAAGACTCCTAATGTTTTGTAGATTTGTATATTCTTATACTTGGTAATAATAATAATAATAATAATAATAATAATAATAATAATAATAACAATCACCTACTATACATGGATGATCTCAAACTCTTTGCCAAAGACGAAAATGAGTTGAAAGGCCTCCTCAATATTGTAAAATACTTCAGTGACGACATAGGTATTGACTTCGGATTAGATAAATGTGCAAAACTAACAATCAAGAAAGGTAGAATTACAGAAACACCCTTAATATATTTAGATTTTGTCACAAAGTTTAGGGAACTGGAGCATGATGAAGCTTATGAGTACCTAGGAATTAGCGAAAGAAATGGCATACAACACCCCCAAATGATGGAAAACATAAGATAAGAGTACTACAGGCGTGTACGTCTGGTACTAAATACTGAGTTAAACACAAAAAACTGAATATCAGCCATAAACACATTGGCTGTCTCTGTGGTGCAATACAGCTTTAATGTCCTTAACTGGACCATAGCTGAAATTAAGCGAATGGACGCCAAAACGAGAAAGCTTCTCACTTGCTATCGCATGCATCATCCCAAAGCTGATGTTGATCGTCTGTATGTGCCCAGATCCGAAGGAGGCAGAGGATTAGTTCAACAGGAACTGTCCTACAAAACTACAGCAATTGGCCTCCAAAGATATTTGGAAACTACAGAAGACTGGATGATGGCATGAGTGAAGGAACATGGAAGTAGTAAGCGTCTCTACTCCGTAATGAAAGAAGCCAACAAATACAAAATGGAGTTTCAAATGGGCGTAGAGATGCAACTACAGCACAATACACCGGCTGAAACGGCAAAATACTTTAAAAAGACAGCAAAGACGAATGCAACCGACCAGATACAGAAAGGAAGGCAAGATAAACCACTTCATGGCCAATACTCTACCCGTACCAAACAAGCTGACGTGGAGAAAACCAGTACCCATTAGTGGCTACGTAGTGCAGGGTTGAAAGCGGAAACTGAAGGTTTTATCCTTGCTGCGCAGGACCAATGCTTGCTAACTAGGAATTATCAAGCACATATACTAAAATATTGTGTCAGCCCAAAATGCAGATTCTGTGATAAATATCCAGAAACGATTGATCATCTTGTATCAGGATGCACGATGTTGGCACCCATTGAATATAAAACCCGACATGACAGAGTGGGCCATTATCTACACTGGAAAATCTGCAACTTCTACGGGAAGGAAATTGAAAGCAACTGGTATGAACACCACCCAGATCCAGTTACGGAGATAGGACCTGTTACAATTCTATGGGACTACACAATACACACTGACAGAACAATCAAACCGCCCAGATATTGTTATTAAAGACCACAAACAAAAAAAAGTGCCTCCTTATTGATATGCCAGTCGCCGCTGACTGCAATGTATCTTTGAAGATATTCAAAAAGCTGTCAAAATACAAGGACCTTGATATAGAAATCTCGAAAATGTGGCATATGGGAACATCAACAATCCCTGTTGTAGTTGGAGCCCTAGGACTGGTTGGAAAAGATTGCAGTAGACTAATTGAAGGGATTGCTTGAAGCCCATGCCTCAAGGAGATACAAAACATTGTTCTGACAAGTACAGCCCACACTTTACGAAGGGCTTTATCTATGTAATTGTTTCTTTTGGGTTTTTTTTTTGTCAGTGAAACGTGTCATGCTGCCATTTCTAACCTTAGGTCCCTGGGCGGGACCCGGAAAGAAATATGTAAACGCCAGAAATCAAAGGAAATAATAATAATAATAATAATAATAATAATAATAATAATAATAATAATAATAATAATAATATTTTATTTGTATTTAATTCTATCTTAATTTTCAGTTGCCTGATCTTTATCATCATCATAATTTGCAATTATAATTCCATTTTGACTATTTTTGCATTGTATGCTTCGAGTTGAGCAGAGATGTTGTAGGTAGTTCAGTTGGTTTGGGCTTATAATTATAGTGATACAGGTCAGGATTTCATGTGTCTTTTGGTAAAGAACACAGTTACTGTATGAGAACCAAAGAACAATTTTATCAAGAAATATCAATATTTAAAAAAATATTCGTAAACTTCTTTTACAATTTTGAATGAAGCTCGACATAAGATTGCATAAAATTTAAGCAAATGATAAATAAACCAGAACATTTTTTGAAAACATTCTTGTTTGAACCGATAATATTTCAGCAGCAATTGTAAAATATTCACAAATAAATGAAGACAATTTATGCTCGCAATTGATTTTATGTCCCTTTTTATTCCATCTCGTGAAATTTGGATTTTTATACCATATACATACTGTCACTTAGAAAGGTTTCAAATCTTGGTTGTTTAAGATGCATTAATAATTAGTAATTAGTAATTGTTTAGTTCGTTTGTGTTGCTTTTAAAGTTTTATAAAGTTCTGATTTTAACTTATCTTCAGTTTGTTATATTTTATCGTAATACCGATAAGAAAACTAGAATCGGCGAGTGAAGATCAGTTTCTGGGATAGTCAATTGTAATTGTTCTATCGATAAAAGCTTGTTAGCCGTTACAACACGTTGCGGGTCATGTTCTGTAGATACAATGGTTTGGCATGTAAATCTTAAATATGCTTCGTGATAATAAAATATATTCCTAAGAAATTAGGAGTATACTAATCGCTCCAACATTTTTCGCTCATTTCTTGTATTGACTTCATTATCCATTATTTTGGCATATAAACTATGGAAGATAAGGAAAGGATTCATCTCCTGATATCTAAGCTTCGGCTATGCAGAATATCAATAATAGTCACGTGTGCCGTCTCCCATAAGAGTCGTAGTGAACCATAATGTATCGTAACCATGACAGTAGAGATGTGTTTTTGGCAAGACAGCCTGACGTTGCCAACACTCTCCAGACTGGTTTGAATTCAGATCTTTCATTTTCTTAGGGTGTTTTCTGCTATTTACCCATATGTATTGTTGAGCACAGACAGATTCATACACCTTCAATATTATTATTATTATTATTATTATTATTATTATTATTATTATTATTATTATTATAATGATGTACTATATAGCTGGTGTCAAAAAAGAGTAAAACAGTTGAAAAGATAATAAGATGTCTGCCCACCAATAATAAATTGACCACGTCTCTCCTGACGAACCGAACTTACTCTTTTTTGGAAGAAACTATATTCTTCCACTGGAAGAGAAGCGTTGCCGGAGAGGTTCATATAATTGCAAGATCAATTACTCATAAGCAAAATGATCCTGGAAAATTGCAGGAGACGATGTAAAAATCTTAGCGAGAAATGATTAATGTAAAGACTTAATAACAATAGCTATCGTTACAAACTAAACAAAAATGTTCAATCACCTATTCTACGGGGATGACCTCAAACACTTTACCTAAGACGTCAATACGATGAAATCTCTGTAAAATGTTTTACTGGCGGCAGAAGTTTGGATTTCGGATTAGATAAATGTGCAAAAGTAACATTCAAGAAAGGGAGAAATTCTGTAGATTTAGATTTTGTCACAAATATTAGGGAACTGGAACAAGAGGAAGCCAAATAATTACCTAGGAATTAGCAAAGGTGATGGAATACAGCATACCCAAATAAAGGAGAACGTAAGTAATGAATACTACAGGTTGGTACTGAATACCGAGCTGAATTAAAAACAAAAAAAAATACCGAATATCAGCTATAAACACCTTGGATGTGCCTGTAGTAAAATACAGTTTCAACATCCTTATCAGAACCCTAGCTGACATTAAGGGAATGGACGCCTAAATGAGAAAGCTTTTCACCTGTCACCGCATGCATCGTCCAACATCTGATGTTGATCTTCTCTATGTGCACAGATCCGAAGGAATTAGAGGATTAGCTCAATCTTAAAAATTAGCTCTGTCTTAAAAATCTACAATAATTAGCCGTCAAACATACCTAGAAAGTAGAGAAAAATGGATGGTGATTTGTGTAGTAATATGAAAGTATTAATCGACTTAAGCAGTAATAAAGAAAGCCAATAATTTCAAAATGGTTGCAGAAATACAACTAAAGCACAATACACCGATTGAAGTTGTAAAATACTTAAAAAAGAAAGCAAAAGCAAATGCAACCGACTAGATACAGAAACGATGATAAGATGAACTGATTCACGATCAATACTCTGCCCATATCAAACAAGGTGATGTAGTCAAACCCCAAGCCCATCAGTGCAGGGTTAAAAACTGGAAATCGAAATTGTTATTCTTGCTGCACTGGACCAATTCCTGTTAACTAGACATTTTCAGGTACATACATTGAAAATTCCGTTAGTCCAAAATGCAGATACTTTGATAAATATCCAGAAGCTATTGACCATCTTGTATCAAGTTGTTCGGTGTTCGCAGATGTTCGGTATGACAGAGTGGGACAATATATTCACTGGAAAATGTGCAACTTTTACGGAAAGAAAAATGCAAGAAATTGGTATTCACCCAGATCAAGTCACAATTCCATGGGACTTCACAATATGCACGGATAGAAAAATCAAAAGTAATCGCCCAAACCTAGTTATCAGAGACCGAAAACAAAGAATTGTTTTCTTATTGATATGGCAGTCCCTGCAGACTGCAATGTATCTTCAAGTTCTTCAAAAAGCTATCAAAATACAAGTACCTTGAAATCGAAATCACAAAAATGTGGCACATGTGAGCATTCCGTTTGAAGTTGGAGTTCTCTGATTGATTGGAAAAGATTCCAATAAATTCGTTGAGGGGATTTCTGGTAGCCCATGCTTTAAATATATACAAAAATACCGTTCTCAGACGTTCAGCCCACAACGTAGGAAGGGCACTACCTATGTAAGTTAAGTGTGTTTCTTCTTTTTTTTTTTAATTGGTCAGCGGAAAAAGGCTTGATGTCATTTCTGAAATTAATACCAATACAAATATTAATACTACTGCTAATAATAATAATAATGAGAAAAAAAATCGCAGGAAAGTGGGGATCTTAGAAAGGCAAATAATTTGAAATTTGCCAGATTTTTCACTTGTGATGTACCAACGTGTAAAGATATTATTTATGCAAAACGAACCAATGTCAGAGATTCTCATTGTTTTTCACATATCTTGGATTAATTTAGACATTTTATTTTAGACAGAATAAAATTATGCCAAAAAAAATTAATGTTTCAAACTGTAGCCGCGAAAATAAATTCCGACACTGAATATAAGGAAAAATAGATGGTGTTCTTTTATATGATGCTGACCGATCTATCATGTACGAAAAGACATCTGTATATATTGTGCTATATATATATATATATATATATATATATATATATATATATATATATATATATATATATATACGTATTTGAAAGCGGTATAACTACTAAGGCGCAAATGCTTAGCCAAAATGGCGATTAAAGTTACATGTAATTTTTCGAAGATCATGTTTGACATGAAAGGAACAAACCAAAAGAAAGTTACAAGGAAAGGAAAGACGGGTAAAATAATTATTTTAATATAATATACGATTATCTGTAACTGTTTCAGTAGTGAAGTGATGAGACCGGTTTCCCCATCTAGTACTCCGCCGATATTCATTCGGTTCGGCTAACAAGAAGTAAGACTTATTAGAAAATTTCCGTGAAAATATGTATAGTGAAGACACAGAAGAGCAAAAGTTACGACGATGGGAAATTAATTGAAGCTTTTTTTTGGGGGGGGGGGTCAATAATCTTGGAAAACATGTTACAATCACCAGACTATATATGACAAGAATATCCCAAATAAAAATAAGAAAATCGAAAACTGGATGAGAGGTTAAATTTTCGGCAAATGTACGGAACAGAATATAGGACACTGCCCACAGATATAAAAAAAAACAAACGTAGGCATGCTAAAGAGGAATGTCTTAATAGAAAATGTACAGAAATGAAAAAAATGGATATCATAAATAAGGCAGATATGCCTAAAAATTTAGAAAATAAGACGAAGTAGATGCTCATCAAAGGGTTAAGGTATGTTTAGAATAGATCAGAGAACGCAAAGAGAACAACCGGCAAAAACATAGAAATGCCGACGGACCAGAAATATCCAAATCAGAAATGGAATCTGCACTGAACAAATTGAACAGAAAAAAAGCAGGAGGCGGAATTGTAATAGAGATGCTGGCAGACGTAGATGATTTTGGCATAAATATGATTACTGATATAAAAATTGATATCCACAACAGTGGTGAAATACAGGAAGATCTAAGTAGATTTGTTTTCATAGGACTGCCTAAGACGCCAGGTGCATATGAATGTAAACTCCTTCAGGCAATCAGCCTAATGAGCCTTACACCAAAACACATCATCGGAATTCTGATGAATACAGCGTACAGCAGAATAGGACAAGAAATACGACCAGAACAGTGTGGCTCCGTTAAAGTCACTGGAAAAAAGGAAAGCAATATTTATGCTCAAAATGATACCAGAAATAGCTATATAAATGCAGAAGTTGTTTACTGTGTTTTATAGATTATAAAAAGGCGTTTGATGAAGTGAGTCAGTAAAACGGTTTAGTAACAATGATATATTTAGAATACTCCAGAACATCTACTGGCAGTAAACCACCCGTATACAGATGCAAAATAAGTTATATATATATATATATATATATATATATATATATATATATATATATATATATATATATATATATATACAGAAATAGAAATGGGTGTAAAAAAATGTCTTCTCGCCGGACTTAATCGAAGTATACAATATACAATGAAGCGATTCTGAGAGAATTAGAAATACTAACACTGTGGAGTAATGCTAGGTACCTCCACGAGATCACTAAAAAAAGACTATAGCATGATGAAAAAGACGCCAAACTTGACGAAAACAAAATTTTATCGTCTAAATGTTTGTTATTATTAAGAGGAAAGATCAAAGTATTTTGGGGGTATTTTTTTCCATTATTTAATCGTTCCTAGCACGTCCGAAATTTTCGTTAAAATCTAGTTTTTTTTGAGTCAACAAAATTGCCATTTTTTTCCATTTAAAAAAAAAAACTGGAAATCTCACTTTGAAATTCTTTTAAATATCAATTATCATTTTTTCAAAATTTATTTTAAGAAAATCAGAAATTATAAAGTTTATTTAAAATATTTTGAACGAAACTTAACTTATCTGTGCCAAAATGATGTAATTTGAAAATAAAAAAAAGCATGTCATAAACTTTTGCGTCTCTTGACAGGTGATGAATGACATATTTACGAATTCCATGAGGCTAATTTGTTCTACGGAAGGAGAAAAGTGAAATAATTTACATTTAAGTGAACAAATTATTTACCTCGTTATTTTTAACGAAAAGTTTCAGCGGAGTAATTTTTTTTTTGTACTTAGCTTTCACCTTTACTTTTATGATGCTTTATGGAAAGTATATTATAAAGAAATTAAAATAAGACTGTTAAGATTGACATTAAATTTCATATTGCCTAAGAAATGTATCTAATTAGTTTATAGATACCTTTCTTATGAAATTTTATCAGAACTGTACATAAAATACTATAATTTTACGTACATTTATTACATTTTACTGTTATTTGTATTTGCATTCATTTTATTATTAATTTTGATATTTCATTTATGGAAAAATGTCATAACTGAGATTAATATAAAAATAAGATCATATAAATTTCATAAGATGATACTGATACTTGAAGGTAACCTTTTCAGTTGAAATTGAAAAATCAAATTAACTTCTCCACACGTGTTTCGCAAAAGTAAAGGCCTTAACAGCGGAGAACAATGCTTAACTCAAATAACGCAACTTAATTATATTCTGGTTGGTCTTCCGTACTTTATAATTACAGCCCGGTTATAAGCACAAAATTACATTTCTTAATTACTGTGGATCTTCTGATTAGTCAAAATGATACAATTTACAACGCGTTAAAAAAAGATCTATCTGATAAGGACACTTAGGAAAGCCGACGGGGCTTTTAACTAATTTTATAATATTTTAACAAATTAAATGTGAAATCTATTATAATTAAAGAAATAATAAATAATTGTATTAAAAATTCATTTTTCATCGAAAAAATCTTTTGCTTTCAGAAAATGTTGTCCATATTCATAAAAACATCTAAAAGCAAATAAACGCATTGGAAATTAAATATCTTTGTTTATTGAGTTTTGTATGTTACAATTCAGAGCTGATTTTCAAGTACGTTGGCTCCAATTAAAAACAAAAAAAAATACATGATTTGCATTCCTCAAAGTCCTGTGCTTTTAATTATTGTAATCATTAAAACCGATGCGATCGAATTTCTAGCCTTTTCATAAAATTAGTTATGGGGGAGGGTAATAAATATTTAAAAAAATATTTTTACCATGACATTAATAAAAAAAAAAACATATTTATAATAATTTCGATCATCTCTGAATAGTTCCTGAAAGTTTCATTAACATCCGATAATTATTTCTATTTTTGCACGATTTTTCAAATTAATGTGCTAAAAATTGTCTATGTTATTTACTAGTTCCGCTGATACAAATAGAAACAAGGTTTATTTAATCAAACTTTACAATGTTCTAAAAAGAAGGAAATTTTTTTTTAAATAATTAAAAAAACTTTGGTCTTTCCTCTTAATAATAACATAAGCATTTAGACAATAAAATTTTGTTTTCGGAAAGGTTGGCGTCTTTTTCATCAAGCTATGCTCTTTTTTTAGCGATTTCGAGGAGGTACCTAAGTAATGGATAGCAGATCGAGTTGAGGAATCGGAGATCCCTGTTCGAATTTTAGTCGGATCTATTACATTCACTGACATGCTAATAACCTTGGTAAAGGTATGAATTCTCTTATTCTCCCCACACCAGCTAGGGGTTTTACAGGGTTCTAGGAAAGTAATGGCAACCTACTAGGGGAAAAATCGGCCTCGTCATTCGTGCATCACACATGGCACATAATTGACTGATCAGGATTCATTATTGACAGCCATAATGTTGACAATATTAAAATATGTTGATGAAACAGTATTGATAGCAAGCAGCGAAAGAAAACTACAAACAATCCTGGAGAATGTAATGAAGGAAAGTGGGAAGGAAAAAGCAAACATCAACCGCAAGGAGACAAAATGCATGGATAATATACACATTTAAAATTGGAGGTACCAAAATCATACAAATATTTTCATTCAAATATCTAGAAATATTTTAACAGAGAACGGAAAGTGAAACACTGAGATCCATTGTGTTAACAAAAATGCATTTCAAAAGCTAAGCTGTGTATTCAGATACAAAAATTTTGTCAGAAAGAAAGTAGTACTGTATTATTACGTGTTATGAATCCACCTTTATGGCAGTGGATGGTGGACAATCTCCTCAGAGATGAAGAATAGACTTATTTCAAGAAATGACGCTGAGGATAGCAGTAACCGAACATGTGAGCAACGAAGAAGCTATACAGAAAAGGAAAACAAAGAAATAAACTTAACATCAGGAACAGAGAGTTGAAAATTCTAGAACGCATGATAATGAAAGCGCGTTTTAAAGGACTTATGTTAGGTACTGAAGTTCACACCAAGTACCAACGAATTGGTGCATTTATCTATCATCAAATTTGTACCAGTCGGTGAAAGCACACACACACACAAACACACACACACACACACACATATATATATATATATATATATATATATATATATATATATATGTATGTGTGTCTGTAGAAAAAACAAAGTTGTTGATGGAACCAATGGACAACTTCCCAAAACATAAAGTCTTAGAGGAAGCGCTGAAAAAAAAAAAAAAAAAAACAATATGGAAAAAAGAAAAAAAAAAAATCCTCAAAGCAAACCTGGCTACCCAGTAAATTATAATGCTCGAAGCCTAGATTACCTTGACAGAACAAATATCGCTTAAAAACTTTATAAACTATGAAATGACGTCCCAAGTGAAAAGCCGACAATCAATTCTCACGCGATCATCCGACGACGTGAAAAAAAAAAAATCAAAAACGGAAGGGCGAGCATTTTATAGTCAGTAACAATGAATCACCTTAACGCATAACGGAAAAAATAAAATAAAATAATAATATTTTTAATGTAAATCATTCTTAGATTTTCTGCTTCATCAACCAGCTAAGTTGATAGGCACTGCCAACCAAGACACCAGCATATATGATTTGATTATTGTGAACCAAGAAGACTTGAAGGGCCGAATACGCTCCCCAAAAGAGTCTCTGCAGGGTTAGAATACACAGCTGTCCTTCTCCTAGACCAGTTGCTAGCCAGAGCTATAGAACCTAGCATTTCCTGCTATTTACCCATAGCTGACGGGAGAAGAAGAGTACGTAGCAGGCAAGCAAATTACACTGGAATTCATATATATATATATATATATATATATATATATATATATATATATATATATATCAACATTTCTCAGGGTTAACCTGTACAAAAGACAATATCTATAAATATAAATGACAATAAGAAAATTGTAGTTATTGCTGATGCGTTTCGCCCAATGTGTACTTTCTCAAAGTAAAAAAAACGAAATGAATTTCATTAAAGAATTTAACTAATAATAACAAAAAAAAACAGAATGTTCTTAGCTACTGGAGGAATGTAGAGAACGCTATTTTCATATTGTCAACTGAAAATAACGTCAATTATTGTCACGTGTTGAGAATATATATATATATATATATATATATATATATATATATATATATACCCGCACACACACACACGCATATATATATATATATATATATATATATATATATATATACACACACACACATATCTATCTATCTATCTATCTATATATATATATATATATATATATATATATATATATATATATATATATATATATATATATATACTTATATATAATCTGCCAGAAATCATATATTGATATGGAAATTTTAAGAATAGGTTACATTAAAATTGTTCCGAATAGTGTATTGAAATAGTTACCGTATTTTTACGCCATTCTTCATATATTAATGTAATTGCATCATCATTTCTTTCAAAAACAATGTTACCGAATAACTAAAAAAAATAGTTTTTTTTTTTTTTTTTCTGATCCGAATGTAAGATCGTGCCATTGTTTTCATTTCAACTGCGTCGGAAGGTCTGGGGCTACAAATCATTGTCCAAAGAAGACATGTTGTATTTCACAAACAGAAATAAATAGGATTTTAGAGTCGCAACAAAATATCTGTTTACCAGGAGAAAATTGAATTAAAATAATGTATAGCGAACTTCAAGGTAATCTTTTAGTTGTTTGACTGCTCTTGTAAAATTGCAAATGGCTGGGCAAAGAATTGATGGCTTTCTATTTGTTTTCCTTTCTGGCGTGTCTAAATCTTCGAGTAGAAAAGGAGATAAATGAAGAGGATAAAAAGAAAACGTGAAATGAAACTTTATCCACGATAGCATTAAAGACAGGTGATATATATTCACACAAAGTGTTAAGCGAATGAAAATGAGAGATTGATTAGGAATGTTTTGCAATGCATCAGAAAGACACTAAAATAAGAAATAGATGAGGCTGACTCCATGAAAGAGAACAGATATGCTCAGTGGAAAAAGAACAATGTAACCTTTCCGTTACAATTGGACTCAATTTACGATTAACGTACATCTAAATGTACATGATTTGTAAATAATTTATTTAAACATAAGCATTTCTTTACAAAACAAAACTTTTTTCATTCATGTTGTCTTTATTTTTATTGTTGTTTTAGCTCAACTCTTTATCTGGATAAGGGTTTTTGGTTTTGACAAGTTTTCAATTGTTTCCATCTGCTGTTTTTTTTTTCCAAATCCCCATTTTATATACACAGGGTGATGTAATTGTTAAGGAATCTCGAAATAAAATCAACGAACGAATTTTAAATTCGAACTGAATATTTTCAATCCTCGAATGAGAATCGTTATTTACATTATTAATGTTATCAACAAAGACAAAGTCTTTAGTTCAATTCCAAATAACGCAAAATATGACTTTATGTTAGAAACGCAGTTATATACCCAGAAACGCTTTTTGACAACGCGGGACAATCAATGTGTATTTTTCAAGTCATCGGAAACTAATGATATTTAAATGAAAACGAAGAATAACCGAATGTAACAGCAATATTGTCCAGTTGTTAGATTAAGCTTAGAACCGTTGTATCTTAGAAATGATTAACAATATCTTACTAGAATTCTCTATTGGAATCTACTTCTTAACAATAAGAATGTATCCAGTTTTCCTCTCCACTGTTCCTTTCTTTTAGAACTTATTCCCCATTCGCCTGATGGTTTTTGAATGGACTTTAAAGATGGAAACCGGAGTATGAATGTTGGTACCATTACTGAACGACGTAATGATCGTTTTCCTCTCTCCATTGCTCTTTTGGGAAGACATGGTGAGGCTAACACAAAATTGTTTTAACCTGTTCTCTTTCAAGCTGAATAACTGAAAGGGCTTTCCAGTGACTCTTACGAAAAAATGGTGTCAAAATGCCTACATGTTTTATCTAAAAACCTGTAGAACAAAAAACTCTAGTTAGTTTATTGGTTCTTTAGATATTAAACATTTTGTGAAATGGACAAATATCACATGTTATTATACGATTCCTCAAGCCGAGCTGCTATTCATTACTCCACAGAATTTACCAAAAAGATATAGACAACAAATAGGTCACTAGTTTGAAAGATCAAATGTTCGCATGAAGTCTTAAAAACACGAACTTTAGAATGGTATATACTGTAAAGAATAAAATGTTAAGTAAGGTATGTATTTTAAAGAACAGAATTGCATTTAAGGAACTCATTTTATTTAATAGAATGCTAAGTAATCTCTCTCTCTCTCTCTATCTCTATCTATCTATCTATCTATCTATCTATCTATATATATATATATGTATGTATAAATAATTACATGGATCAATCATACATAAAACAAATATAGAGGATAATGATTTAAACAATGTCAATAAGGTACACCAACCCCAAACCTGTATATGAATATGATCCCTGTTTATAAATTCCAGTTGCATAAAGTCTTTTTAGTTTTTACAAGCTTCCGTCTGTTCGTACAGACATCCTCAGGTATGGAAATAGATTTGTTCTTGTTTTTTACTTCTCGGTAATAAGAGGACAACGAAAATACTGATATAATTCGAAAAAAATGCCACGAGTTATGTGTCATTATTTTGGGATGTGCGGTCGCAACGGTGAGTTTGAATTTTAAATTTTAAGGTTGTACATTTTTGTACAAATATAGTAATAAGAGAATTCTTTTGTACTGGTATATATTGTTAAGAAGAGAATGCTAAGTAATAATGTATTGTAGAGAACAGTAATATCATGTGCTAGATCAGGAGCTTCTTTCTTTTGGACATTTACAGGAATATCTTCGAATACAGAGTTCTTCAGCTGAATGATGAGATAAAAAAGCTGTATCCCATTATGTCGTTGGAAAAAATGAAGCAATCTAAAAATTAAATCATTTAAACAAACCTTCAGTTTCATCTGACTATTAATGATTAACCATCGGAAGAAAAAAAAAACATTTGCCTCGTTTGATTTCAGATTTATTTTTTTATTTACGTAATTTCAAGGGAAGATTTTCAAGATATTCTCTTGAACATTCAAATTTCTTAAACTCACTAAGTCTAGTTTTATTTACAATCAGTATTTAAAGTATTGTTTTTACTTAGGACAATCTAAAAATTATGCCATTTAAACAAAACTCAGAGATCTAATCGTACTTCTTGTATATGACAGCTGTGCTTACTTTAGTATTTCTCTTCAGTTTCTCTTCAGATTCATCAGATTATGCATGAGTAACCATCTGAAAAAAAATCTTGACAATTTTGAATTTAATGCCGGCTTATTTAGTTTTTAAAATTAATTTATTCATGTTTTAAATTATTTGAGGAATTTACCATGCAGAAAATATTAAGGTGTCTTAATTGTTACTGTTGCTCCAGCATAATGTAGGATAAATTTATTTATCTCAATGTTCTGAAAAGTTGTAAAATATTAATAATGCTATTTGTGGAAATAATATCTTTAATAATATAAATCGTCTCTAATTCGTAGATTTATTGATGAAGAAAGTTTATTAACGCTAAAAGTAGACTCAAAGAGCCGAGTTCAAATTCTAGCCTGGATTTTATTCACGTCGCACTATTGGCGTTGAGGAAGGCAGGATGTCATCTCTTGTCCCCCATCAGAAATGTATGCATAATGACCTTCGAAGCTTGAATTCACTTGACCTTGGTGCCAGCCAGCTTCTGAAAAATGCGTATGAGAAATAATGCAACCGTATTTCCTAGGTGAGATTTCCATTGAAGAATATTTAAGAAAGGAAGCAGTGAAGAGACTAGATCACCTAGCCCCTTAGTGGACGTGGAATTTTAGTAAAGCTTACATTGTTTAACAGAATACATTCTAGTTTTCGGCGAAATCAGAAGTTTAATCCTTGCTTTGATCGTTTCTTCTAATCTATTCACCCCGGACAAGGGGATAAAGCCACATGCGAGGGGGCAACGGAATGTAAAAGAAAAGAAAAATACATTATGAGTAACGGGAAACACAATAATAGTATAAATTTCAGAGTTTAGCTCAAGAGGTATGAAATATAGAATAGATGTAGGATTTAGAAAGAAGACAAAACGTATTACTACACAGGAAACAGGTGATAAAGATCTACACCTGTTGAAAAGAACGGGAAGGATTGTGAATCGGACGATACGTAACCTATATAATTCTTAGTAATATTAAATAAGTGAAATTCCTACATACGATCCATCGCTAATGATACAGGTAAAATGACCGGCTCCCAGTACCGCTTCAATAAGTACCTGACTCTTCATGTTATCATCTACCTTTACAAGAGCCAGATCAAGTTGCAATTTTGTACTGTTGCTATATTTGGGCAGCAGCCTCCCAGAGCTAACTTTCTAGTTTTGATAGAATTCAGAAGAGTTTCCGTGTCCTTGTTGTAGAAGAATTATTTTTAACACTCCAGCGTCTATCTCTCAAAGGCAGGATATGGCGATTCCATCTCCTCTGTCGTTACTACCATTGAAAGTTTCGAATGAACTACACGCCACTTCCCAGATTCCCTCTGTATGCCCTCGGTGAGAGATAAGTTTCAACGCCGCTCTATAGAAAAGACTCCCAAGAGGATTTTTCCCCGATTATTACAATCTTAACTTGTTAATGTCAAGAGTCAATCATTGTCTCACCATCCTATCCATATAAACTCTTAAGTTAATCATCTACCTCGACTTGCTCTCGGGATTTGAACAGTATGAACGTTACTCTAATATATATATATATATATATATATATATATATATATATATATATATATATATATATATATATATATATATATATATATATATTGTTTTTGTGTATAAAGGAAAACTAACCAAGGATTGTTAATGATAAGGATAATATTAAACGTTTCATTACAAGAGAAAAGAGGCTGACTAATTCATGCTCTCCTCGGTTAAAAATTTCTAACATTTTTCCATTAAAATAATTTTAGTAAACTTAGTTTCACGTGTCCAGTAACTGTTAATACTCTTTCCAGTGCTGGTCCGGTTTCATTCATAAGATTTTATTTTAACTAGTATTAAATATTAGGTTGGTGCAAAAATAATGACGTAATAATGTCGTTTTTTGACGTTAAAAATACGTCAAAAAACGACATTATGACGTCATTATTTTTGCACCAACCTAATATAAAGATCTTCATTATTTTCTCTTCAGGTTACATGGCATGTTCATTTTATGTCTTGCCGCTGCTGAAAGTCCTCATGTGATAAAAATTCTGTCATTTAGTATATTCTTTGATTGTGATTCTCTATTGTCAGAGAACGAAGATCGAAGAAGGCAGCTGCTAAATAAAAGCTACAGGCTTTGTTCAATTGTAGGTTTAACAGGGACCATCTTCTTCGAATGGGAGTAAGAAAATCAAAAGACAATTTCAAAGAAGAATGCGACTTGAATAAAATCCGGAGCATCAGAAATAAAAGTCAATCAACGAGACGCAAGATAAAAGAAAATGACCAGAGAAGAAGTTAAAGGCAAATATACAAGTCGATGGGCAAAATTTAACAAAAAAAAAGTTGGAGATGAAATGGTGAAAGAAAATGTACTTGAGAAGTTTGGTTTTGCAAGAGAAATACTCACGCTTCGGTTTTAATCTCTCTGAAGTAAACTTCAATCTGAAACACGAATAAATTCCGATATTAGTGCAACTTTGGCCAGGAATATCTAAAGAAAATCGAAAGAAAAGAAGTCAGAGAAAACTAAATCATTAAAGAGAAAAAAAAAGGAGATGAAAACATTTAAGAAACTTAAGGTATGTTAATTAAACAAAGTTGGGATACACAGATTAATCTGATGGTCAACACAAAAAGCAGGGGCGAAAACTCTAAATAAAAAAAAATCTGCCTATAAAAGAAGTAAGAGAGATAAATTCGGAAAAAAAATGTCAACAACAAATACTTTTTGAAAGCAAAACAGATAAAACTTCAATTAAGAGAAAGGAGGCAAATCAGGAAGATTTGGCACTAACCCAAATCCCTCTCACCATACATTACAATAAAGAATAGAAATAGAAAAAAATGAGAGACGAAAAAGTCGAAGTTATTTGAAATTTGAGATTTGGACAACAAAAAAAAAAAAAAGGAAAGGAAACTAAGATGGATTAGGCCTGATCTGTGAGTTAATGCAATGAATAATAACAAAAATTTTGGCGAGTCCTCACTTGTGTAAAACTCTTGCAGCCCGAAAGCCATTGCCATTTTCTCGTGATGTCCGATTCCCGCTTTTAGGCGAATTAGGTTGGCCATCATTAATCATGACTTCTGTTAATGAAGGTAAAGGATGAAGCTGAGCGTAGATGGGAAAAGTCGAAATGCAAGTAGCTAATGAGCTTACACTAACATCTGTATCTTCTCTCGCTTGTCTTCGAACACACAAGTCATCTATCAAGTTCCATTCGTTGGACTTTGTTCTAGTCAATCTTTATTTTTATAGTTTTCCTGGAGTCTTTTCAAGCCTGAAGAGAGTCAGTTGAGTAAGCGGCAGTTACAGGGTTCAAGTACAAAACATGACTCCTATGGGTATTGTTTTTTTCATTTTTCTTTATTTTATTTCTTTTCAGTTAGTTGGATTCTGGTGATGATTTCAAACTGCGATATTAATCCCGGAAAAAAAAACAAAACACAATAATAGAATATTAAACTCAAAAGAGCAAACACTGAAAAAATAACTCTTTTTTCAGCTTTTTGTTAAATGAATACTTGAGTTCTTACATGAAAAAATATTAAAGATACACTCTTAAGAATAATTATGAAAAAGGAATTAATTTTAATCCGTTCACTATGTGCGTGCGTTTGTTCTTGATTGGTTAGTTAGTTCTGTACTGAAGCAATATTTCAACATATCAATATTTAAAAATAAATCTGGCATCTCGTTTACAGTCGCTCTCTCACAGACGTGCTGTCGCTTCCCTCTGTCTTTTCTACAAATACTTTCATAATAACTGCTACGACGAACTACTTTCGCTGTTTTCCAAGTTGCTTGAATTTAAACCTGCTACTAGGTTGGCATCTCTTAATCCATTTCTCTATCACGCCTCTTTACTCTTGATCACACTCTCTGTAACTCCTTGCGTGCTAGTGGCACTCCCGCTTTCCTTGGGATGAATTGCCTTAAAAATACTTTTGTTTTTGTGATTTAGCATCCTTCCAGTAAATGGATACTGCTTCATTACGATAGCTTTGAAAATTTTTATGTTTGTAAATTATTTTTGATACGTTTGATTATTTACAGAACTTTCTCCATAAACTTAATTTTTATAAATGTATTTTTCGAAAGTTTCACTTATTTCATTACATGTCCAATTTCAAAATGAAATCCAACGAATTTTGAAAAGAATTGTGAAATATCTGGAGGAATATTTACTAAAACAATTTTAGGTGGTCTTTTAATAAAGTCAATAAAAGCTAAATGGTCGTAATTCCAACTAAGAAAAAACAAAAACAGAAGGCATTTTGTACCCGATACTTCATGTATGTACTTGTGTTTGCGTGTAGTTAGTTGGCTGGTTGCTTGGTTGTATACTAAAGCGTTAACAACAATAATATTGAAGATGAAATTAGTAGACCACGTTTGGGATATAATCATACTTGCTACAACATACCTATGGACGATAATGGGTATGACCCTATTCTCATAAATACATTACTGAATACTCTATGTTGATCTTCCGTTGGGCATTTACTGTGAAATTCCCTTGACTTACGTCAAGCAGTTAACTATTTCTACACGCCGCTTCTGAATCTTGTATGTGTTTTTCTTGTCCGGAATATTATCGTTCATTACCATCCTTCGTTTGTTTACTCTATACAGTAACTTGTGCTAGGTAACTACAATACTTTAAAAACTAATTCTAAATAAAATTAATCTTAGTGTGTTTAAGAAATTAGAAAGTTCAAGAAAAAATCTTGGAAATCTTCCTTGAAAATTACGTAAATAAAATAAAACTGAACTGAAATGAAATGAGGGAAATGTTTTTTAGATGGTTACTCATGCATATTCCGTTGAAAATGAGAAATACTAAAGTAAGCACAGATTTCATATATAAGAAGTGCGAATAAAAGTCTGTTTTTTTTTACAAATGACTTAATTTTTAGATTGCTTCATTTTTTCCTACAACATAATGTGATAGAACTATTTTTATCTCGTCATTCACCTGAAGAACTGTGTATTCGAAGATATTCCTGCAAATGTCCAAAACAGAGATGCTCCTGATCTAGCATCTATTATTTCTGTTCTCTACAATTCATTATTACTTACGATTCTCAATGTATGTATATATATATATATATATATATATATATATATATATATATATATATATATATATATATATATATATATATATATATATATATATTACTTAGCATTCTGTTAAACACAATGCGTACCTCATACGCAATTCTGTTCTTTACAATTTTACAATACATACCTTACTTAACATTTTATTCTTTACAATATATACCATTCTAAAGTTCCTGTTTTTAAGACTTCATGCGAACATTTGATATTTCAAACTAGTGACCTATTTGTAGTCTATATCTTTTTGGTAAATTATGTGGAGTAATGGATAGCGACTCGGATTGAGGAATCGTATAAAAGCATGTGATAATTGTCCGTTCCACAAAATCTTTAATATTCAAAGAACCAAGAAACTGACAGAATTTCCGTTCCTTTTTTTGTAAATTCGGTGGAGTAATGGATAGCGGCTCGGATTGATGAATCGAAAAACCGAATTCGAATTCCAGTCAAATCCATTACATTCATTTACGTGCTAATACCGTTGGGAAAGATATGAACCCTATTTTTCGCCCCCTGCTATGAGTAAATAGCAGAACAGACCGAATTCTATAGCATGATGGCAACCCACTGCGGGAAAAAATCTGCCTCGTCAGTCATATACAAAGGAATATGATTGCCTAAGCGTGTTTCACACATGGCACATAACTGCCTGACTAGTAGACTTAAAATATTTCGAAATGGTTAACCATCTCATTTGGCCGGGTCGTCTGTCACACAAATGATTACGCTTTTGAACATCAGCTGTTGATGTGTCAACTGTTATCACGGGAAGAATCTGTCAAGCTTTAAATAAATATACTGAAGCTCAGGATGTTACTTCATATCTCGAAGGTAGTTGTGATAGTTTGTCATGAAGGACTTCTTCACACGTTGAATGGTTATACATTATTTCTGGCGGAATCTTATCAAATCTTATCACTCTTAACAAAACTAGAAATTAAATTTGTTATTCACAGCTACTCCTCTAATAAGTTTCATATGAAGTCTCAAATCCTGTAAATGCAATATCAATTGTTGTCATTTGTCTCCTTGAATTATGAACACCTCTTCTCTTTTCACTTTATTTTCACTCTGCATCTTGCTAAATTACATGCATCAATGGGAGTGAAAGGATTAAAATAAACGTGTAAAATGTATCGATTAAAACGTTGTTCAGTTACCTCTGCTACTACTTATACTGTTTATTATTATTATTATTATTATTATTATTATTATTATTATTATTATTATTATTATTATTATTAACGATACTAATACTGCTATTAATAGAACTTATGTATGCACTTGTTTCAGCAGGGAAAGAGTAAAGACTTCTTCTTCAAATCTTCGAGCCATGCGTTCCTGAACAATTTCAGCCCTTCATTCTGAGCACCTGAGTTTAAATTCTCAAATAATTTGTATGTAATGTTTCACGGTATATATAAAAATAGCAACAACTGTTTACCCACAGGTGAAGCGGTAGCTGGGCATTAAGTCATTTTTTCTACCACTGATCAACCGGTAGCTGGGCAGCATATCCTTATTCTCTTCCACGTGTAAATTTGTATTCACGGCTCAAATGCTTAAAGGAAAATGTTTATCAAGAAAATTATTTGCCGGTTACAAAAGCACAGAAATAAATGAAAAATATCCAAAGGGATAATACTAAGACTTTTGGAAATCTACAAGGGCAAGTTATGTACTCATACTCCATATATATATATATATATATATATATATATATATATATATATATATATATATATATATATATATATATACATGGTATTCAGATTCCTCAATCCGAGCCGCTGAGGTGCCTCTTCTCCCCACCTCTCTCTCTCTCTCTCTCTATATATATATATATATATATATATATATATATATATATATATATATACACCTGGTGTTACAGAAAAAATGTACAAACGTTAGCTTAAGCGTTGTATCTTAGAAATTATTCAATCATTGAATTTTAGAAATGATATTATTTCTAAGAAAGCACAATGGATTTCTCTGCAGTTTTTATAACACTATCAGACTCTACACTATTTACATTATTCGGACTATTATCATCAGCTTTGTCGAGATATTTATTACAACGTTTCGGCTGTTGTACGCTTCGGCCTTCTTCAGGTAGTTGGAATGTCGAACAGTTTTGACAGTATATTTTGTAAATGTTGTTCAATCAATTATCTCCAGTCAGAAGAAAAAGGAAAAAAAAAGAAGAAGAAAATATGAACTTCAAGAAATGGTCAATGATACTACTAAGATTCTGGCAAGTGGAACCAAAAGGAATTACTATCCTTCTACCCAAGAATGGTGTTAAAAATGTCCTCAAAATATACACAAAGCTTATTTCTAAGGATATCATGCATCATCCAAAGTCTGATGCAGACCGTCTATACATACCCTGTAAAGAATGTTGGAGAGGTCTTATTCAGCTAGAATTGTCATACAAAACAACAACTATTGGCTTACTAACATACATAGAAACAAAAAAAAAAAGAACTGTATGATACAATTTGTCAAATAACACGAAAACAAAACATTCAATCATAAAAGAGGGTTGTAAATACAAACGAGATTTACATTTATTTGATTCTGTAAAAAACTAAAAGAGAAAGCAAGAATAATCGTTGCAGCAAAAATTATGAAAAGGAAAAGGATAAAGCTTTCGAACATATTAAATGACGATGGCAAAACCTCTTCATCGCCAACATCTAGAACTTGCTAATAAAGCCGATGTTGATTATCAGTGGTTAAGAACAAGGAAGTAACAACAACAACAACAATAATAATAATAATAATAATAATAGTAATTATAATTATAATAATAATGACGTGTTTTTCGAGGCAAAACTGGTTTAATACTCAGATAATCTCAGTACTGTCTGGATAGATAGTCAAAATGCATCCGATTGTGTACCCATTCCTGGATCGTAATTCTTTAAATATGTACAAGATGTCAACCATGGTCATTAATTTCATCAAATAAATTATGGCGATATGGAAAACAATACTTCACCTTAATTATATAAATGTAATAATGTAAGTCTGATGAAACAAACATCAATAGACGAATATTTCAAGGTGACAATGTCTCGCTTACATTTTCGGGAGCATCAAATGGACGGAATATGGCTATAATATATCTGACAAGAAAATAATCCAACTATTTTACATGGATGACTTAAAGTTGTAAACTAAGAATGACAGTGAGCTGGAAGTACACGTGAAAACAGTAAAAATATTTTAGCGATCATATTGAAATATAATTGCGTTTGGATAAATTCGCTAAAGCCACAATTTTAGGGGGATCACTACAACAAACCTCCTTTATTAACTTAGAACCTAGAGTAACAGTCAAAGATTCAATGCAATCAAAAACTTGTAAGTACCCTAAGGTATTCACCATCGAAAAATTAAAAAAAAATAGTGCGAAATGAGTACTATAGAAGAATGCGACTAATATAAAGAACTGAATTGAATTCTCAGAACAGAATTATGACCTTTAAAAAACTTGCCATCCCAGTGGCTCAATATAGTTTGACATCTTGAAATGGACTCTAAATGAAATCAGTCGAATAAATTCTAAGACAAGAAAGTTTCTTTCTACGCATAACATGCGTCATCTAATGGCTGATGCGGACAGTCTATATAAAGGATGATGAAGAATCTTATCCAGCTAGAATTATTACACAAGAGCGCAGCTATTATCTTACTAACATACATAGAAAAAAATGACTGGATGATACGATTAGTCAATCGACACGAAAACAGAAAGAAAAAATATTCAATCATGAAAGAAGGTTGTAAATACAAACGAGATTTACATTTACTTGATTCTGTAAAAAGCCAAAACAGAAAAAATATGAAAACGTAAACCAAGGATAAATCTCATGAACTGATGAAACAATGTTGGCAAATCAAATCTCTGCATGACCAATATCCAGAACGAGGCTAATAAAGCGGTTGTCGATAAAGTTAACAACCATAGATGGTTACAGGCATCTAGATTAATGGCTGAAACAGAAGGCTTTATATTCTTGCAGCGCAACACCAGAAGCTTTTCACTAGGAATTTTTAGGCAAATATCATACAAAATAGTGTTATTCCAAAATGCAGGTTCTGTGACATATATCCGGAAACCATAGACCATATAATTTAAGGATGGTCTATATTTACGTCAAATGCTTACAATAATCGCCTCGTTAAATTTGATCAATATTTACATTGGAAAATGGGAAAACACTTTAGAAATGATGTTAATAATTACTGGTATGAACATCACCCGGTGGTGGGTGATGTTCATACCATCTACAGAAATAGAAGACATCAAGATTCTATGATATCACATTATCTTACAGTCAGGAAGATTGAAGCAAAAGGCCGGAAGTAATTTTCAAAATCCGTAAAGAAGCAACTTGCTTACTAATTGATATGGCTTGCCCGCTGAGCAAGAAATAAATTTGAAAATCCATCGAATTATAATCTGGAAATCAAAAAAAAAAAAAAAGGAAATTGAAAACAAGACTACTACCATTTATAATAGGTCCACTTGGATTGTATTTTCTTATTGACATGACAGTCCTTGCAGATTGTAATGTCCCATTGAAGACCATGAAAAAACGAAGAAAATTACAAGTATCTTGAATAGGAAATTTAAAAAATGTGGCACATGTATATATCAGTAAAAACAGTTTTATTTGGAGTCCTCGTATTAATTCAAAACTGTTACGATAGACTGATTGAATGGATTCATGGTAGCCCACGCCTTCAATAAGTAAATAAATTTCTACTCACAAGTACAGCTCACGCATTACGGAGGTTTTTACCTACGTAAAATATCTGTGATAGTAGTTTTTTACGTTTTGATTTTATGTGAATTACCAAAGAAAATACCATAAAGTCATTTCTGATATTAAGTCTCTGGTAGGAAAGGAAATGTGTATACAACAGAAAACCAATAATAATAATAATAATAATAATAATAATAATAATAATAATAATAATAATGATAATATATCTTTAGTATTAGGTTGGTGCAAAAATTATGACGTAATAATGTCGTTTTTTGACGTATTTTTTAGCGTCAAAAACGACATTATTACGTCATTATTTTTGCACCAACCTAATAATAATAATAAACATTAATATCATGGTAATTTATTGAGATAAACATAATACTAATGCGCACGTGTTCATGTAAATTACGCATATCTTTATGAGATAAAACAACGAAGATAAAATGTTCATTTGGAAGGATTTTATGTTCCTCTTTTTCATTGCTAACTGTTACTTCTAACTGCTGCTAAAATCCTGGCATTCGTTCCATGTTCGCCTATTAATTAAAATTTGTAAATATAATGTTTTCAATTGAGTCGGTTTCCACTTTTCTGATAAATGGTTATTCAGTTGAAATTTATATCATAATTCCACGCATATTCGATTGGATCATTGCCTTTAAGTATGTTCAGGTCTGAAAACTACCACGATTTAAGTATAAGAAATATGGCAGATTAAACATACTACAGAAAAGGATGGAACTATACTATCATAAGTGTAATACTTATAAATACTTTATAAAAATGAATAGATAAGTAATAACACAATCACGTTGGTTTAAACATCACAAAGGTGAATTAATCGAAGTTTTTCAAGTTTTATTTTTAATAAATAATCGTTGAAGTCCAAATTTAAAACGAGGAAGTAAATCCAGGCGATTATTTTCTTCTACAGATGACGAAAAAACTTTTAAATGAATGGAAAATCACAGAAGTACACTAATCTGTTAAAGACTCTAATAAATTCTTTATAATTCTTGCAATGAGCCACATCAAAAAAAAAAAATCTTATGATGTACAACGCTGTCATTTGCAAACAATAACTCCGACACGATGGAAAAAAATATATACACATCATCAACAACAATAACTAGAAGGCAAACAAGACGTTAATGGATTTGACTCTTTCGAGAAACAACTGCTTCTAAGGCTTTTCACTTAGCAGATTAAAAATCTAAAAAAAGAAAAAAAAGGCAAGTGAAGAAGAAGTTAAACTCTTGACACAATGGCGATTACCAAATATGATGTTAGAAAAGATAACCTCAACATTCTAATCAAGCATCATTTTCTCATTAAAGCCAAACACATGTATTTACAACTTCCGCTACACCTGGACTTTTTATGGAAAAGTTGTTCTTAAGACGATGACAATTGTCTTTAAAAAAATTTGAAAATATGAACATACACAACCCTTTATAAAACGATGTTTTAAAACTATATTTTCTTCTTAATTTATGAAAGGAGTTGTCATTATCTACATGATTTTCAGTCAGAATGATACCCGCCAATTCCGTCGTTATTTAAAAAAAAATTCCGGCTGTTGGACGATAAGGCTCACCTTAATGTGGAATTAGTACAGTGGCTATCAAAAGTCTACATCCACTTTGACAAATTATATATTTTCTATAATTTAACAGGTAAAGACACATTTTTTTTTTCAATTCCAATGTTAAATAATAAGCAAATCCATCACAATTTCCTTTGATATCAAAATTACATTCTAAAAATTTCAAACTAATTCTTAAAATCATATAACTTAGAAAAATGTCTTTGCAAAAGTCTACCCCCGCCCCAGATATTATACATGATTTTCAATCACAATGATACCCGCCAACTCCATCTTTTTTTTTTCTTTTTACATTCCAGCTGTTGGTCGATAAAGCTCACCTTTATGGGGAATTAGTAAATACTAAACAATTCTAATATCTCGTCGTAACTGTCAGTTAAGATAAAGTAAGTATAAGAGAAAAAGAAATTAATCATAGAATAGTTTGTGCTAGATGGAGTTCTGCTGAAAGCCACAGAGCTAAAAAGAAAAATCAACCTGTAAACTTCAAGCAGGTTTTCAAATTGCGTTTTCATATCGAAACTTGCATATAGATGACATGTATGGCGTCAAAAGCGTAATTAAACTATCGGTTGAATAGGAACGCTTCCAAGATCAATGGTGAAAAAGTGATCATCTATATATTGTGAACTGACGCTACAGAATAACAAAGTACTGTACGAATTAACAGAAACCACATCATCCGAGGACTACCAACAGCAGCAACAACCAAAGTGGATAGCACAGATAACTCGTAGAGAATATAATGACATAATCAAAATACCAACATTGCACACTACATAAAATTGATAGTTCGGAAAGATAGTTCAATACTGGAAAGAACGATAATAGCTATTGGACTTGAGATGCCTATTTTCTTAAAATTAGTGTTTTTAATAAAAGATTTTATAAATTTTAGCCGAAAACAGTTTAATCTGCTCATTCAATGAATGACAAATATTTTTTATAGGAATAACGAATAACAAAACAATGCTATTAATAAAATTTCGAACTGAACCTTTTAATTAATCTACGGGTTATCGTTTGGCTGACCCTTATAACTGCTTAGTGATGCTAGCTCTGTATAGCACAGACTGAGAAAAGTTCAGGAAAAAGTCAGCCATTACATGGTTTCAGTAGTAGATGTAAGAGACGGCCCAGGAGGTGTAGGTCGAGTGTCGTAGCAAGGACGCAACAGCACGGGAAACAGCAGTCGTAGCAGCAACAAGCGGACACGAACTGTAGATTTAAATTTAACAGTTTTAGATTCATTGTATTCTCATGCAGCAATAACCTGGAGGAATAAAATATTGGCTCATGAATGCGGTGGCTTTGTATCCGTAAATACAGTCCATTGGCAGGCAACTGTAATATCAATTGAAACAGAATTAGCAATAACCGGTCAGTGCTAAAATAAATAGAGCACGATCATTCCACGAAGCTTAAATAAAGGGTTCAGTTAAAATTACCTGCATGAAGAAGGCCATAGAACACAGCGTCCTAAAATGTTTGATGATAGCATATATGATGAGGACAATAAACATATTGTAATTTTCCATACACGTGTAATGAATGAATCCGATCCGAACAAAGTTAATATTTTCACCTGATAGTTAGTATTTAAATATTTTGTGTAGATACATGTATTCACATCCAAATTTCCATCTCTCTCTCTCTCTCTCTCTATATATATATATATATATATATATATATATATATATATATATATATATATATGAAGAAATATACTCTTAAGGTATGCTATATTTATGAGATAAAGTGCTCAATATCAGTGACAGAGCGTGTGCAAATACTAAAGTGAACACTGAAGTCAGCACTTAGTGGCAACAGGCCGTTTCATGCTAGACGCAATCGTCAGACAACAAGCGCTGTTTTTTTTCTTTCATCTAAGTGTTGACTTCAATGTTCACTTTTACATATATATATATATATATATATATATATATATATATATATATATATATATATATATATATATATATGTGTGTGTGTGTGTGTGTGTGTGTGTCATTGGACTGGATCGGGGTAGATTCAAGCGTGCGGCACCTTTAGAAAGTGCCTGTAAAAACTTACCATGGGTTGACACAAGCCTTGTGAGTAAAATTGGGTAGACGGAACTCTTGGGGTTCGCTAATAGCTGTCCTAACACAAAGTCACAAGTCATCGTGGCCGAGGACTTGAACGTACTGGCATTGTACAAATTGTTGATAACGCTTGGTAACACGGTCTCTTCTAGAAACTGTTACTAAAATCTACTCAGCATAGTTTCAGTATAAACAAAGCTTGTCTCTATGGGTGTTGAGCAAACACTAATATGACTGGTCGAGAGTCTGCAATAGGGATTGGCTAACCGTCGTTGAATACAAGTGGCCAGCTATTATGTATATGAAATAACGATTTATATTTTATATATTCTTGAATTCTTGGTTCTAGGCTATCATTCTCGAAAACATTCCAGCATTCACATGCATGGCCTTGGCGTTTACATTCGTGACATAATCTGTGATAATAGACTTTCTGCCAGGGATGGTGAGATGTTGTAAGATCCTGGACGCAAATTTACAGTGGATGACCTTACGATCAAGTCGATCTCTTGACATTTTCGTTGTAATGAATTGTTTTTCCCTTGATCGGAGTAGCATTTTGTATGTCAAAATTGTGCCCAGTCTCGTTACGGTGGACATTCAACGAATTTGATATATTGCTTTGTAAAACGTCTCTTTTGTTCTCAGATAATCTTTTATTTTGATTCCTTCAGTTTTCTCCTATATATATATATATATATATATATATATATATATATATATATATATATATATATATATATATATATATATATATGTATTAGTTTACTGATTTACATCTATTCAAGTAAACAAATATAATATTCTAATGAATGTAAGATAATTCTAATATTTCCTGGCATTGTCTGGTTTTTTCCAGACTACGAATATTTAATCGGATGCGTTTTATCCCAAGAATGGCGTTCTTCAGACCGATAAATGTTTTGTCATACAATCTTTCTTTTATCTATAAGAGGAACACACATTTGTTATATTTTTGCATCATAGACTTTATATAAAAGGGAATTTCTCCTTTAAAGTTAAATTGTTAATGACGAAAAATTCACGTACTAGACTCCATTCAACGTTTAACTTTTTTTTTTTTAAATTATTTTATTAATATTTTGTATCGTTTTTTGTTTTATTAATATTTCTATCGTTTGTATTTAATTGACATACATTGCAACAAAATTCACTTTATGAGGGAAAAAATAGGTTTTAAGATTTGGAACGAGAATTTACCGCAGTAGATTCGGAAATTAATGTACTTACATTGCATTTCATCTTCATAAATTATTTCACTTTGGATATGAAATTTATTCTTCGTTTAAAGAAGTTCCTTCTGAGGACAGAACAAAACCGATAGAATGCAAAAAGAAATAGAGTGAATGACACATCCAGATATTAGGTTGGTGTAAAAATAATGGCGTAATAATGTCGTTTTTGACGTATTTTTTAACGTCAAAAAACGACATTATTACGTCATTATTTTTGCACCAACCTAATACATTGGACGTCAGAAATTAAATTTCATAGAAAAGTGTCCCTGTATCTTTTACATATTTAATGTATAATTGCAGCTGGTTGTTTGTATTTCTCCCCATCACACTTAAATATGACCGAGTGTTTAGAAGGTTCACTTTCCGACAAACAGACTAGGGTCAAATCTCAACTATAGTTGATTTGTCAGTAAGGAGCGTTCTTCATAATAACGGCATCGGGAGGCTTTCCAAACGTGCAGCATCTTTGGAAAGTGCATAAAATATAGCATGGGTTGATCTATGCCTTGTGAGAGTAAATGGTTATATGAAACTGTTCGGAAAGAGTTGATGGTTGTGCTGGCATGAAGTCACAAGTCATCATGACAGAGGTTTTGTGTGTTCAAAACCTTGTTCAAACTGTTGATCGCCACATTGTTTGCTATCCTACAGAAAGAGTAACTAGGGTACGCTCAGCATAGTTACAGTATAAACCATAGTTGGGATCTGTTGATGTTGAACAAGCACAAATGTGCCAGGGCAGATTTCTGCAAAATAAATAAGCTAGCCGCTCTAGCAGGGATGTGTGTGTACTCAGGCACGAGAAAATCGACCGTCTTGTATGTATTTATGTACCTTTGTGTTTAGTATGAGACTGAGACTTTGATAAAACTGTTATTATTCCGAAGATAGTCTTACAGGGAAAAACGCGTTAATTATTTTTTTTTCCATTATATCATTCGATTATATATAATTAACCTGACATATATATATATATATATATATATATATATATATATATATATATATATATATATATATATATATATATATATATATATACTGTTACCGCCAAAATAATAGTTAGAATAAACTACAACAATCAACCCCCAAAATGAATAAATAGCTTTAATTAACTTCCCAAACTAAACAAAACTATTAAACAAGCGATATAAACAATTTTTACTACGTTAGTTAAAACACCGATTAATATATATATATATATATATATATATATATATATATATATATATATATATATATATATATATATATATATATATATATATATATATATATATATATATATATACACATACAATTTTAAATATTCTGAGACTCCGAATACGAGGCATAAATTATGAACCCTAATCATTTGCAGTTTGGTATTTTTGGGAAAACATTAATTCAAGATGAGGCGCCTTTCAACGCGTAGCTCCTCATTTTTACCTCAAGAATTACAGCGCAGTACGAGATTCGCAGTTAGGTCCACAATTTCACATTTGAAATTGCTAATTATAATCCTTATATTTATACTAATAAATTGTTATCTCGCGCCTCTATGATAATGAAACTTTTTGGGTTTCCTTTCGTTCAAACTCCAATTTCAAATTTGAGATTCAATGTCAATCATCAACTAATAACACTTAGAGCCTACGGGAATATCACTTTGAAATACAAATTCTTGTATAATCACCGAAGTTAAACTACATCAAGTCTGGTCTTTATTTTGATAGGTAACCCCTTGGTGGTATCAGGTGCTGTAACATTGGATGTAATGGCGGTGCAATTGGAATTTTAAGAATCGAGTTTCCATTTCATATCTAGATAAGGAAAAAAATTAAAATGCATAATTTTGCTAAAAAAAAAACAAAAGAACATGCAATTTTTTTTTTCAAAAACAAGACAAGCTTAAGGGTGGGGGAAACAATCAACTTGGTCATGAATTTGGGAAGAGAGTACCTTATCCCGAATGAAGATAGCCACAAAGCTCAAAATCTCAATAACTCTAATTTACTGATAGCGCAACAATTTTTTTTATAAATGATTGACGTTTCTCGAAATTCAGTATACAATCTAATATCGCAAAAATAATTTGCGTTAATTTCTAAATGAATATAAAAACATCGAAATATATTCCTTTTCCAAGATGAGATTAACTTTATAAATAGTGCATCACCAAATGTGTACCGACAATTTAATTGAGAATACCTGCAGTGCTAATTGACTTGCAGACAAGAATAATATTTAAAATTAAGAAATATCGATAATTATTGATTTACAAGATTACTGGTTTATATTAAATGAAATTAAATGCACTGAATCTGAGAAAAAAAAATATAGAAGTCATAAGATCAAAAAGGGAGTATATTTTGTGGGGTCAATATGTATATATACACTGCAAACTCGTTTCTCGAACTTCTCACATGTCGAACAAATGTGTTTTCGAACAGAAAATTCGATTATCGAACAATATTTTGGTTCTCGAACAACATTGCCGAACCAAGTTAACCCGAATGGAATAATTTCCGAGGCGACCGCCGTGTTGTATAAATTCATGTGTTGTGGCATGATTTTCTATTCAAATTTTAATTACTGTGACTTTTTCTTTTCATTAATTCTTATTGGAAACAGAGTTTCGGTTTACGAGCATTTCAGTTTACGAACAGCCTTCAGGAACGAATTAAGTTCGTGAACCGATGTTACACTGTATACACTTTTACTTTAAATAAAATGTTACTTACCTGTTCTTCCATTTTAAATCTATTAACAGTTTCCCTAAGAATGAAGCTTTCGACACATACCGACAATTACTCCTACTATGGCACTAAGTGTTCAGTGCTAATTACAATATCTATATTTTTTTCATAATTTTCAGATATATGACAGTAAATTTTATCAAGGCACAAGTAAATGTAAAAAAAGTAAAGGTAAATAAAAAATCAGCTATAATTTTAAGGTTTTAAATTATTTTAAAATTTACAAAAGATGTATGTTCATAATTTTATTCTCACGTAAGTTTATGAGTAAATTCTTCAACAGAAATAGAAAACATTTCTGGAAATCTATTTATTTTAGAGAGAAAGTAAACATCACACTTGCAATGGATGCTTCGGAAGGGTTGGGAAATATTTCTGATATATTTCAAATATTATAATATATATTTCAAATCCAATTTGTTGAAGAAACGTGAAATCAATATTAATCAATGCCTTAATTAATTTAAAGTCTCCTGGCTAAACTCAAGTATGAGTTTTCCTCATTGACATTTATGACGGGGTTAACTTCTCCATAATTTCCTAATTGTTCTCTAGCGTTTGCTCTCCCCACTACACTATAAATACTGGGCGATTTCTCTCCTCGTTCTCTTTTTCATTTCTTCATTTTTAGAGAACACATTTATAATGTAAGGTCTCGCAGAAGATTGAGCCTCCCCATTTGTGGGAGACGCTATGAATATTATACACACATACACGTACGTACGAACATTCACTCATTACGTTCACACACAAAAACAAATGTTTATTACTGTGTCACTTATAAATTCGTTGGTTAATACAGATATTTTTTAATATATATATATATATATATATATATATATATATATATATATGTGTGTGTGTGTGTGTGTGTGTGTGTGTGTGTGTGTGTGTGTGAAAAGCGTGTCTATATAAATATAAATAAATATATATATATATATGTGTATAATTATTTATATATTATATGCGCGGTACTTATTAGAAAGCGCTCAATATCAGAGATAGAGCTAACGTATATGGTTGGATAGATGTGAGCTTGTGACCCTGGGTTTCACGCTTTAGCGATTGTCAGACAAAGCGTGAAACCCAGGGTCACAAGTTCACATCTATCCAACCATATATATATATATATATATATATATATATATATATATATATATATATATGTATGTATGTATGTATGTATCGGTCTTGTTTGTTTTCTTTACATCTTTGGTTGGACTCAAATTGAGTCAGCCATGTTCTTATAGTTGGAACTTTTTTCTAGCAGGAATAAACAACACGTGTTCTTAATTCAACAACACGTAAAAATCACCGTCCTCTACACCTCGAATTCAATATCGGTAGACATTAAATACACTGCTTAAAATAACACATGGATGTCTACTTAATCACGTACAATCACTGGATATAACATTTTTAGCAATACGAAATATAAACGAATTTAAAAAAAGCCCATGAATTTACTTTGCTTAAGTTTTAGATACGGAAATGAAGTCTATAGATATAAATTTCGACATGCCCCACAAAAAGATATTTATTTCTTAACTCAAGTAATTAAGCCTTGTTTTGTCATACTGATGTCTTATAGTCTAATATAGCGCTTCTTTTTCATTCATGACTCCATTTTTCATCACGACTCCAGGTATTAACCAACTAAACTGAAAGCAATTGCACTAGTCTTAACATCGGCCTGCGCGCGATTTATTTCCGAGGCGCATGCGCAACACATCGCGTTATAAAATCGGCGTTTGGAAAATAACATAAACTGAAATTCTAGTGTTTGAATTTAATCTTCGCAACACAAGCATTTGCTTCACAACCCCATTTTGGGATCGGGATCAATATTTTAAAAATGATTGACCTTGATCATACGGGCATATCATGTTGAAATACAAGTTCTACTTCGATTACCGAGATTAAGCCACGTCGAGCCTGGTCAGTGTCTAGATGGGTAACAGCTATGGAGTATTACGTGCTGTAAACTTTTAAGTATTGGCGCTTTAATGGATAAGGACTCTGAATTGGAAATTGAAGAGACAATTTCAACTTCCAATCGCGTTCGTTATATTCACTGACACTCAAGTGCCTTTAAGAAAGGTATTAAACTGTTTCTTCACCCAAAGGTAATTATTAGGTGTTATATCAATAAATTAATTATATCGAGAAAAGAACAAATCGTACAATCAAAATACATTTTTTTAACATTAATAATCTATAAAGGCCTACATTTTTTTTTCAAAAGGCAAGACAAGCAGGTTATAATGGCTAAAAGTATAGCTGAAAGCGCTCTGATATATAGAACATGTGGGATGTTTCTACACACAATGTATCCCAAAAAAGAAAACACTAGTTCGAACACAACAAAAAATAAAAAAAAATAAAATGCTCAATCGTAGTACCTTGTCTATCGCATTTTACCAAACACACACGCACACACACACACACACACACATATATATATATATATATACATATATATATATATATATATATATATATATATATATATGTGTGTGTGTGTGTATATATATATATATATATATATATATATATATATATATATATATATATATAAGTAGATAGATATAGTAAGGTAATGAAGGGATTGGTATATCAATGTCGATAATTCCAAAGAGGATGTAATCGAGAGAGCTCGATGAAAAACAGAGCAAATAATGATTAATTAATTAATAACAACACAGCTTTAATATATATATGTGTGTGTGTCTGTCTGTCGGTGTGTGCGCGTGTGCGTGTGTATTTGTGTGTGTGTTTGCCAGATAAGAAAAAAGAGATGACGTAATCTAATGTCTAATACCTAAACATTTCAGTTCCCCTAAAGGATATTGGGGTAACTCACAATCATATACGTATTGAAAAATAAAACTATTACATTATACTCGTCTGGAAAAGCCTTAGGTGTTTTGGCATGTGAGTAAACAAACCAAAATCCAATGAAAAATAAGAAACAAAAAAAGAAGGAGCAAAACTTAAGAGCCAGGAAAACCGACGCATAACGTCAGGTTGGTAGGTCGTCCTGGCTTTTTAGTTCATAGTTATATATATATATATATATATATATATATATATATATATATATATATTTATATACTGGTTGTATCAAAAATGCTTTTACAACTTGGGTTGGGGTTGCGTTCTCTTTCCGCTAAAACAAGGACAAATGTCCATAAACATATATTTCCGCAAATCATTTATTTTTGAGTTATTAATATTAAAGACATCTTACGGTAGATGGAGCTGTGTTTCCATGAAGACTACGTTACATTTGTCATTCGTGCACATTTGTAGCTAGTTTGTTTTTAACGTTTAACGTGTGAATTGAGTTAAATTGTTCCGACAAACAGTGGCAGGATATCAGTATCGTGAGAAGGAAGATATGATTTTCACATAGGTCCGCTCGAATAGGAATGGACGCAAATCTGCACGGATGTATCAGATTGTGTTTCTTCACCGATGTACATTTTACATGAATTTGGTGTCAGAAAACCAACCCCAGAGTTACTAAAAGTATTTTTGAAAAGTGAATCTTGGATTTTATCATTAACAAAGCCTACCGTGAACTTTAAACTTAATAACTCAAAAACGAAGGATACGCGGACTTAACTTTATTTGGACTTTTTCCCTTGTTTATGCGTAAAGAAGCCGACCCCTAAATTTTAAAAAAAGTATTTTGATACTCTCCGCTCTCTCTCTCTCTCTCTCTCTCGCTATATATATATATATATATATATATTATATATATATATATATGTATGTATGTATGTATGTATGTATGTATGTGTGTTTTGAACAATAAATATATTCAAAAATTAAAATCTTCAGACACTGGGTTGTATATTAATATTCTTTCGTTTTTATTATTTCAGTTAGATTCCTTGACTAGTTCCAGGCAACATGGCCATTATCAGGAGAAAAAATAAAACTCTACTTCTTAGTAGGAGTGTAGTAGAGAAATGAATATCTTCATGGAGAATTTTTTTTTTTTTTTTTTTTTTACATGAATTTTGGTCAGGCCCTTTTGTGGTCAAACGGACTATTTTAAGTTGTTATTTAAGATAAGATCTGGATGGATTCATTCTGTTCGGAATACACACAGACACACACACACACACACACACACACACATATATATATATATATATATATATATATATATATATATATATATATATATATATAAAACCGAAAGCATATACCTGTCTTTTTCCTTACTGCAATTTTTACTGATACTTTTTCGCCGATATAAATTTCTATATTTATGAATTTCGTCTTCAGCTGAAGGATACAGAGCATGACATGTCTGTACCGACTTAAATAATAAATGAGACACAGAGATGTTTTTCGTTCAGTCACTGTACTGATCCAGACGTGCTATTACTAATTACCTTGGTAAGAAGCCGAGAAAATGCCATGTCTAAGCCTAGTAAAACAATTCGTATTTAATATGGACATCGAAAAAATAGATTCTTGTCATCGAGAGTGTTAGTGGGCATTCTGTATTTCTCGCGGAGTGTGCAAGAAATCATGGCGTCCGTATGAAAACTAACGTCTGAATTTTTTCAGTCATTTATTATTGCGAAATATTGTTTGGATTGGAATAATATTTATGATCACTTCACTCCAAGTAAGGCGATAGACCCAGTAAAACGCAAGGTATTTTCTGAGAGTGAATTTAACTTAGAATACCTTTCTGAGCAGAAAAAAAAATTAAAATTTGACTTCATTTCATGAGGAAAATAGAAGATTCTGTTTTGCTTACGTTAACATAAATGAGGCAGAGGAAATCGAACATAGTGTAACGGGTTTTATCTAGTAGAATATTTGTCTTCAATTATTTTACCCCAAGTAAAGCGATATAGAAGAGAAAAAAACTGAGATAAACTAGAGGAGTGAGGACATTAAAAGAACAGGATTCAACGAGAATAAAAGATGACTGCTACCATAGTATTAATATTTTCGAAGCTATATATAGCTAAGTGAAATCAAAGTTTCAGCAGATAAGAAAACAATAAATATTCTTTTAAGTGTGGGTATATATATATATATATATATATATATATATATATATATATATATATATATATATATATATATATATATATATATATATAACCATGGAATATTAGTGTATGATCCTTTTATATTGTATTCTTACTTTGTCAGGGACATTGAGTTCTACCTGGATTCTATCCTCTTGGGATTATATATATATATATATATATATATATATATATATATATATATATATATATATATATATATATATATATATATGTTTGTGTGTGTGTGTGCTCGACTCTCTCTCCCGTCGAATTCGACGTATGAGGGTCAAGCAGATCAGTTCCTAGGAAACCGAGAGCGCGACGACAGCACATGAGACTTGATTATAGTGGTGAATGTTTCGTGCAGGACCATCGCACATTTTGAAGGGCCGAATACAATCGACCCTGCGCAGGTTTTGAATTCAGAGTTGTCCTTCTCTTGGACTAGTTGCCATCTAAGGATGACCCAGTCTGTTCTGCTATTTACCCATAGCTGGAGGGATTAGAAGACAATTCACACTTATTAGCACGTATGTGAATGAAATAGGTTCGACTGTAATTCGAACACGGCTCTCTTAACGACGTATTATAGTGCCAACAACTATATGTCGCTGTAACTGACAAAACGATGTGCGTACATGAAAGCCATCATTCGCTTTGAAATGAACACCCCGGCCCTCTTTCTTTCTTTTGACTTCTTTCAGAAGGTGAATGGTATGGGGATACAAATTAACTATTATGCCCCTTATCAAAATAGTCACCCCAGCCGTTTCCATATTCGCCAATAAGCATGCTTATAAAGATGCGTAAATTTCAAGTATGCTTATTCCTGAATTTTCGCTTGAGAATTAAACAGGGCTTGATACTTTAATTCAATTTAATTTCAATAATTATATTGAGATTTTTGGCTACTGTTTTTGAAATATAAAAACTCATATGTAGCGAAGGAAACATATTAAAAAAACTATTATAATATGTATATATATATGTATATATATAATTAATTAAAGAACATCAAACATTTAAAATCACATAGGTATTACCTATGAAGTTTTAAGTGTTTGATATTCTTTAATTAATAATAATTTTGGCCTGCCTTTTGCCATAAAGCTTTCTCTGGATCTATATCCTCCTGAAAATTCCATACATTACTATATATATATATAAATATATATATATATATATATATATATATATATATATATATATATCCCCTTCCAGCAAAAGGTGTGAGTCCCTTCCCACATTGAGATATCTCTTTTTTACATATATTCTTATATTTTAGACGTAATTGGTATTTATATTGATTTTTTATTTTATTTTACATTGAACATAAAGACTTCCGTTTCTGCATTTTTCCTTTTTTATATTATCAATGTTGGCTACTTCGCGCATGCAAGCCATATAACCGCGCAAAGTTTACAGTTCCTTTGGAAGCGAAATCCATATTTCTACCTTAAATAAAAGAATATCTTAATATTTTCTTTAAATATGTGGATTTTGAATAAATCTTATGTTCTTTAAAAAATCTTCACACACTACCTAAAAATTAAGTTCAAATGTCGATGCCTTGATATACATAAATGTAAAATATTTTCTATCCGAAATCCTGCAAATATTATCTTCATTTATTACATTATTTAAAGTCAGATTAATGTCCATATTTTTATTATTTCACAATCTTCCGGTTATTTTGACCTTACTCTTTTTTGTATCTCTGCCGATCCGGATAATGTTTAGGGAATTTCGACCTGAGCAATTTGTTTAACCTACGGATTAACGTCTTATTATCTCGTCAAGGTTAAATGCCCTTTTGTACTGCTCACTTATTGCTTAGCCTATTTTACTAGACATCAACTTTACACGGACAATAAATTCAATAGAAAATATCAATTGGCTTTGAAGATAGGCATCCATTTGTCGTAGTTCGAGTGGCACAATGACACAAAACGTTATGATGGCAATAAAAAAATCAATATATTAATCATATTTTAAATTATATGAATATAAAATGCATTCAAACTCTAAACTGTTAAGAATCATGAGAAGAAAAGTAAAGTGTAAATACCATATAATGTGCAATAATAATAATAATAATAATAATAATAATAATAATAATAATAATTCTATGGGACTACAAAATACACACTGACAGAACAATCAAAGCCAACCACTCAGACATTGTTGTTAAAAACCACAAACAAAATGTGCCTGCTTAATGATATGGTAATCCCTGCAGACTGCAATGTATCTTTGAAGATATTCAAAAAGCTGTCAAAATACAAGAACCTTGAAACAGAAATCTCAAAAATGTGGTACATGGGAACATCAATAATCCCTGTTGTAGTTGGAGCCCTAGGAAAAGATTCCACTAGACTTATTGAAGGCATTCCTGGAAGTCCATGCCCCAAAGAGATACAAAAGAATTTTCTGACAAGTACAGCCCACACTTTATGAAGGGCTTTATCATATGTAATTTTTTTTTGTCTTGTCAGTGGAAAGTGTCATGATGCCATTTCTGAACTTAGGGCCCCGGGTGGGACCCGGGTGGGACCCGGAAAGAAATGTGTAAACGCCAGAAATCAAAGGAAATAATAATAATAATAATAATAATAATAATAATAATAATAATAATAATAATAATAACTGCCTACTCGTTTCTAAGCACACCTGTAGTGATTACTACTATGTTTTACCACGCCTAAATCTTTCTCAACTGTGATTGGTTAAATAATAAGTAGTAAATATCAGGAAAAATTACTGATCGCATTCACCACACTGAATTCACCGTTAATTCACAAACATGCTTTTGTTACAAAATCACCGATTGGTTAATTTCTCATCCAATCAGATATTTTTCGTGTTCTTTCAAAAATTCATCCCGCGTTCGTGCTGGGAGCCTAGCTGTAGTAATATAAGTACGGATTTGTTCCAAAATTAGACAGTAGAGTTGAAGACGGTTGAAGACAGTTGAAGACAGCAGAACTCAACATCTCACACTCGTCTACACAGACTATTCATTCTACTCACTCCGCACGCACACACACAGACACACAACTTGAATATCATTCACCACCAGTTCTTTGTGAACAAACCAAGTTGCAACAAAACTGTTAGTTACAAAACACACAACTGTACTTACTGTATGTTCTTCTGAATACACATTCTATTTTAATACAGAACTCTGAATATTATATTCAGAAAACTTGCTTATTTAAATATCACCATATTCAACTAACAGATAAAGGGAAAATACTTTTTTCTCCTTATTCACACACTACAAAATTACCTTGTATTTGTTGTTTTTAATATATATTTTATCGTTGAAACACAAATCGGTTTTCCATTGTTTTTCCTTGATTTAAAAAAAATGTATAAATGTTAAATGCTCTTCAACACGCAGCCACATTAATCTATTCAACACAACGAGCATTTACACAGCCAACTGTCAACGGTGTTATTTAATCCCTATTGGAGACGCCTACTCTGACACAATATTTACATTTTCAGTATTAAAACGCATAATCTGGCTGAATCAACAGTTTGAGCAATGGCGGGTACTCAAAGACCCAGTCAGAATGACTTGTTATTTCATGATTTGATAACCATCATCGAATTCCAGATTAGTTTCTAACTAATTTTCATTCAATAGATATCGGTCAAACGGTGGTTAGTTTTTGTTTTTTTGGTGTTTGTATGTGGGGGCGTGGGTGAACATTGTCCAACCTTGACGCAATATTAGGTCGATAATATCAAGAGATAACCTCTCTGACTTAAACTGACATTGTAAGATTAGAACTCGGATCAAAAAGTGAATGTTCTAAATAAAATATTAACTCTATAGGATATTCGTTTAGTCTGCCCGCTTCTAAAATGAAATATTAATATCAGTATATGATTTATTGATAACGATATGTATATTTACCGCTCTCTTGGACAAATACTAAATACTTTTGTGAATGCTTTCTCTGATATTATCTTATTTATATAATTCTAAATTTTCAGTTTAAATTTTAGAGAAAGAGTGTACTCTGATTTATTCTTGCTTTTACTGAAGTTCAAATTTTTTTTATAATTTATATAAATAATTGTTTAGATTCGACGCATTAAATTCTGGAATAATTAGCTATAAATAAATAGCTATTTGCACCAAATTTCGATTTCAAAATACATTTATTTCCGGGGTTTAGATGTGCTAATGGACATTAATTACAAGATAATAGATATTTTTAATGCATTGTTTTAAGCCGTTTGAATATATGTCTGAATTTATTATGCAATTTAATAATTTCCATACATAATTCGTATTAAGAAAACTATATTGCTAACATTTTCAGGATACACTTATAACTAGATGAGCAGCGGCCGGTTGGTGGCACATAGGATAAATGGTTAGCGGCTCAAATTGAGAAAATGAAGAGTCGAGTTCGAATACCAGTTGAGTTCATTTAAGTTCGGGAAAGGTATGAATACATCCTTTCCCCCGAGCTATTGGTAAATTACCAAGACAGGCAGCGTCCTATAAACATGTAACGGCGGCAACCAGTCTATGTGAAGGAAACTGAATTCGAACCAGAGCTATCATAAAAAAGCGAGTGTCAATTCTGAATTCAAATATCCACTGGAACTTTAATTATGAACTTGGACTTCTACTATGCCTGTTTTTTTCCCCTCAACTGACTGGGTGATTGTCGCAAAAATATAGAGGTAATTAATTGTTGGATTCTCAGCTTATGCTATCTAAAATCATTTAATATATTAACTCTGAGGATGTAAGATTTAGTGATACAAATAAACAAAATGAAAATTATTTTTTATTCACAAGTAAATCGACACGATATATGTCACAGAAACACAAAATATTCTATATAACTAAAGTAATTATTTTAAATACATAGATATCACTTATAATATATGCTATTTTTGACCAGGTATGAAAAATCTATTGTAGATTTGAAACTAGAAATTCTCACCAACGACTACACCAAATGCCAAGACAAGCACAACATGGATATATCATGATATAATATTATTATATTCTTTCATAATCTTATGAATAGCGTGGAAAATAGAAGTAAAATTAGCAAAACGTGCCAAACTGTATTGTATAGCAATATATAATCCTTAAAAGCGTCCCCAAGAATAGCTGGTAATTCCCTGCGATATTTTTATAATGTTAGGTCCTCCGTAGATATGGGTAATGGCGAGCAGATATTCAACATGATCCGGTACATGCTAATGGAAGAAGATAGGAATCTCTCAGATGATTAATGGGGGGAAGTTTAGTTTTGGAGGAGTTAAAATTAGCAAGTCATCCTTTGCTACGTCTAAGGTGGATTTGGACATTGGCAGCCACTTCGGATTGATAATCCTTACTATCAAGGCAAGAGTAAATTGTTACGTCGTCAGCTTAGATGCCGATTTGATAGCTGATATCATTGGGAAGGTCATTAATGAAAATTAAAAGCAGATTATGACCAAGGATGGAAACCAGGAAAACACCCGCTTTATTAAGAATGGATCTAGACGAATGGCCATTCAGGATAGCTTTCATATCACAATTTGATATGTCTGGATCAGCTTGAAAATGTGTCCGGTGTCATTGTAACTGTTCCGCTTGTGGAGAAGTCCTATATGGCAAACTCTGTCAAAGTCTTTCGAGATGTCCATTACTAATGCCCTGGCTGCATAGTTTTTATTTAGAGCAGCATAGACTCTTTCCTAAATTATCGTTAATACATCAGCAATTGGCCTGGGAAAACGACAGGCATATTGCGTGTTTGCTTAAAGTCACTGCGATTAGAGATGATGAACCAATTCAACATTGATTAGGGCCTCTATGTGTTTCCCCCAAAAAGAGGTAGAAAGCTAATAGGCTGATATTTGAAGGTCGGACTGTTCACCATAGTTCTTAAAAGCTGAAAGAAAAGACAATGAATTCTAGCAGGCAGGAAAGCAGAATACAGCGAGATATTTATTAGATTATTTACAGAGAATAACAGCCATTTCAGAAGCCCACTTTATAATGACTATTTCAGGGATTCCATCGGATCCACATGCCTTGTGGAGATCTAAGTTAGAGATGACTGCAGGAAAGGGGTTATCTTCATATTACCCAACAAAGATTCAATTCTAAGTGAGAAGTTAGGCAGGGAAACTCCAGATTAGTCAAGAATAGAATTTGAGGAAAATTTACGGGGAAAACATTTAGCTTTACCACCAAAGAATGATTTAAGAGGGGAGGAATAGAAACCTTGCACTTATTTAATGCCCTATTACAGATCCGCCAGTAATCACGAGAGCAAATGATGTTATCTGAATTTTGCATAAATACACACATACACACACTATAGCGTTTGATCCGGTATGCCGCCATACTACATGTTCATGAAAGACCTATTTAAAGAACCACATACTTATCACTGGGGTTATTTTTCTCGAGAGCCCATAGCTGCTTACTTTCGTATCCGATATGTAAACAAAGCAATTAATGAATAATTAATGGATTTATTTTACTGCAACGTTTTCACTACTTCAAGCTTTATTATAGCAGAAACTTCTTATATGAAATACACCCCCAGTTTTTATTTATTAAACAGTGTGATTTCTCGAAACCGCAGGCCGATAGATGTGAAATACACTAGTTAATAAATATAAATGGCGTTTATTTAAATAAGTGTCTACTATAATAACGCTTGAAGCAATAAAAATGCCGAATTAAAAATAAATCCATTGTTTCTTTCCAAATTATACAAGTGTGTATTAATTTCGAAATTAATTTTTTCTCTAAATCAAAGTTTGTCCTATTATTATACTGGACTGGTTTTATCTTGTTCAAAATTATCGAAAAGAATCGACCGTCACGATGCTTGTTTAAACTATGAAAAACAAAAACTCATTCAGTATCACACACTATATCTAAGAAAATTCATTGCAAATGTCTTAAACCCTCAACCATGATATTTGAACTGAAATATTGACAGTCCCCGGAGTCTTGTAATTTGACAGATATCTTATCTCGCCAATTAGAACGGCTGCTTTGTGTGGATTATACATTCTTAACATTCTTAAATTAATTCACAATTCGCTAAATCCAGATTGTCTTCTTCCAACACCAACAACCAATACGTCTCGCAACTGGCTAGCAGACACTCACCACCACGCTCAATACCTTCATCCTTCAGGCGCCAAGAGCTTACCATAACCTAACGCAAGTAATTCAAGACTGGCCAGTCTTTGAGTCTCGATGGAATTTGAGCCCGTTTTCTTCCTGTGATATTTCTGCTGCTATTAGTAATTGTAGCCCGCCATTGCCTGTACAACAGCGACTTCAGTATATGTAACTCTACATTCTATTGGGCGTAATCGTAAAAGTAGAGGAAATCGTAGAATTATTAATTTTATTTCTTATAAAATCCGATGCTGAGTGACAATTTGGTTGACTAAGATAATGCATCATATTTCAGAATATATGAATATACGATTTATTATAGAGACAAAGACACCCAACTGCCATTGAATGGCGCGTGAATCGCTCAAATGTTTTCAGATATCAAACTGATTAATATATATATATATATATATATATATATATATATATATATATATATATATATATATATATATATTATATATATATATATATATATATATATATATATATATATATTTACAGCTTATCAACATTTCTTACGTAAAGGCAAAATAGGCATTTGGATTCCAATCTATGGAGATAATAATGATTTACAGATGGTTCTAATTAATCAATAGCTAGTGTGATAAGAGGTGGATTCATATCTTCCGTAGGGTAATTTCACCTACATGAATATAATGAAAAGGAATGAAATTAGGACTCGGCTCTTCGATTCCCAATTCCTAACTATAACCACCCTGATATCCATGTTCTCCAGCACCTGGTTTTTTAAAACATTTCTCTGATCTAGACATTGATCAGGTCGGATATTACTTAACTATGCTGATCGTACGTGATATCTTTATAAACCTTCAAATAACAGGAAAAGAGTAGAGGAAAATTGACCAAAATAAGTAAAAAAAAATCATTCGGAACATAAATGAGGAAACATTATACGTAATGAGATACCTGAGAAGTGTGTCGTTTAAGAAAGGCATGATATAAATGGTAAGGATGTACGCGAGGCTGCACGGCTGTATCAGATTGCTTTTCCAGACCGAAGGCAGCCGAGTCTACCAATCTTTGCAGGTCGGACTGAAATATCAAACTGTGTGTAATCAAAATGTATGGTCAATGTTGTAGTTAGGAGGAGCAAGAAATTATATTACATTATCAACACAACTGATTTTGTTTTATGTTTTTGCACATATATATATATATATATATATATATATATATATATATGTGTGTGTGTGTGTGTGTGCTATATTTATAGGGAAGCTTTTTTTTCTAAATATCAAATATATAGCGTTGATGGCGAGAATTTACTTCATACACAATAGCGCCCCAATCAAACTCCTTAATATACTCATCAAACATTTCACCAAAAAACTCTGTATTTGATTCTTCTTTTTCATCATCTTCTTCTACCTGCCGTGTCCATTTAGGACGCGGGCCATCGATGCTCTTCACAATTTTCTGCCCTTTCGTAGCTCTTAGAATTGTTTTTTTTTTTTTGCTATCTCTCTTAATTCATTAAATATCTATACTAATATATTTTAAATATTAATTGCATAAAATAATTAAACAGCATCATTTATTAACTTTCCTTTATCAGATTAAATTATGCGACTTAGCATTACTCATAATTTACCCAGACGTCACTGTTAACCTGAGGAATATTAATGAATGTCTCTTGAAATTAGTTTGAAACTAACATCTTTATATTTGTTTATAAATAACTGTTGCAAAATATAATCATTACATTTTGTTTCATAAAGTCTATCAGAAGTCAAAAAATGTCGCCTAAGATAAGTTTTCCTTTTGTCTTCACACACACACAAACAAGCAAACACACATACACACAATCTCTCTCTCAGACACACGCGCACACACACACACACACACACACACACACACACATATATATATATATATATATATATATATATATATTAAGACATAAAAATGTCTTCAAATCATTTTCGAACATATATATTGTAACCGGTCTATGTTAATTGGATGCGACACGATAAGAATTTTTGGGTCATCCATACACTTCCTTCCACCGCTTTTTCACCACAAGTCTTTATCACCTTAACCGGCTTTTCGATCCCACCACACTTGAAGAATCTCTTTAGAGAAGCAGCAGGAAATCCTCTACAGCCAACCTCAAATGGCCCCAGGGTGCAGCCAACTCCTATCTTACGGACTTCAGCCACTTCAGTCGCTTCTTTCCATGCTGCTGTCAGTTCGCCAAGCAACAGATGTTGCTTCTCAATATCAACTAAGACCAGGTCTGGTCTCAGCCCAGACGCAGTGACCTCCACTGGCAGTGTAGCATCCACCAACACTCTCCACTTCCTTGAGGTTTCCGACCTGGTCTTCTGCCTTGTGACAGTCGCACCTTTCTTCAGGAAGGCTACTCTTCGCACGTCCAACGAGGGTATGCTAGCAATTCTTGCAGCTGCTGCCACGACCTCCAGCACCAAGTTATTTCTGAAAGTATACGATTCATTCTGTCACGCCATTGGACAGGCTTACAGTATGTGGCGCAGGTTTCCATAAGCACGACACAACCGGCAGGAGGCTGACTCCAGCTCTCCCCATCTATTCAAATTTGCCGGTGATGCTGCCACATCATATGCTGCCTGTATGAGAAACCTCAAATTTCCTGCGCCTAGACGCCACCAGTCAGACCAACTGATCTGAATATCCTCAATACCCTCGCAGTTAATCCACCGAGTCTGCTGCACAGTCCGCACTAAACGTCTCTCCTCTTCGAGCTTTCGAACTCCCTGTTTCTGTACCTTGCGTTGCTCCAGTCTCCTGGCTTCTGACCAGAATCTCTCCCTCACAGCTAGACCAAGTCCAGCATGTCCATTCTTTGTAACACTTTGAACTCCTACCTGCTTTACTATCACTTCCACTGCTGACATCACGTCTTACATTTTCCACATTCTTCCTGTTTCCACGTCTGGCATATTCTTCCGGATTACAGCATCCCTAGACTCACACAGCATGGACTGCAATCTCATCTATGCTACTTCTACTCCTCCACCAAAGAAGTAAGAGGTAACTGAAGCCCCCACCCCCGAACTGCCATAGAAAGCGACCGGCTAAAGAATCCTTGCAACACCAAGCCATTTTCGTATGCATTCACTAATTTTCCTCTCAACTATCTCAACTGTAGACAGTGCCAACTCATATATAGTCAGCGGCCACATTAATCAAGGCACCAAGCTAAAATGCATACCCCACACCTTAAATTTTCCGGGAAGCCCACATTGGTCTATTCTTCGAAAGCTCTTCTCCGCTTGTTGCTGGATTTCAATCCGACGGTGACGATCTGCCACAAGGAAGTTATACCACCTCCCAAGACACTTCATACCTTGCTCCCGCACTGTTGGTATCTTTTCACCTGCGATGGAAAACACTTCATATATGACAGAACCTATAGAGAGCGACCTGATTTTCTTCAGTTTGTAGGCCATCTGTCTCCATTCTACCAACTTTGCAAGTCTATTCAGAACCATCTGTACTGATTTTGCTATCATCTTAAATTATCGTCAAATCATCCATAAATGCTCAGATTTTGACCTCATTCTTCCGGAAGCGGTACTCTGGCGTCAGACCTCTCAAGATCACCTCCATCACCATCACAAACAGTACTGGAGAGATGGCACATCCCATAGCAAGTCCACTTTGCAGCTCCACATACCTTGTAGTGTACTTCGTCGTCGAAAAACGCAGTACGAACTGATTGAAGTACATAGACACCCCCTGAGTCTCTGCGGAACGTAGAACTCTAATGCCAACAGTATCATGCTATGCGGTACTGAACCATACGCATTAGCAAGATCTAGCCCGATGACGTGAATATTCTTCCTTTTAATTCTAGCCTCACAGATCTTTGCCCAAATCATTGACACATGTTCCAAGCAACCTGGAAACTCCGGGAGTCCTGCCTTTTGAATACTAGTGTCTATATAGTTATTCCTAAGCAGGTCCTGGCAAACACCTTAAAAAACACCTTTTGGGCGAAATTGGATAAATGTCAACGAATTCTCCTCCTTTGATATATACTCCGAATCAGCTTGACCCCAACAGTCCGGAACATCACCAACTTCCCACATCTTCACAAGAAGCCTCTACAAACTTCTCAGCAGCCTGGGAAACCTATTGAAGACAGCATATGTCACCCCATTAGGTCCACCCTCAAAACACGCTCTTGTCCTCCGTACAACTCCTTAGAACTCCTTTCAAGTCACTGGAGACTCATCATAAGCTACTTCCATGGCGCCCGGCCTGAATAAACCTGGCATCACATAGGCTGAGACCTCTCTCCTGGCATCCGAGTATGTACTCATAAGATGTCTCTCCAGCTCCTCCCGCTCAACACACAACGCTCCAATGGTCTTCTCCCGAAACAACTGTTTCATGAAGCGGAACGGATTTTCCATCAAAGACTTCCGGGCCTTGGTAGCATTCTGTCTATATTTGGCAAGCCGTTCATCTCTACTTAGCTTGCTAATGTGCTTCTTTATGTCCTCCAGGATTGGCGTGATCTCCTCTGCCCTCTGCTCATCATCCCGCATTGCTGCTCATAACCTTTGCGTCTCTTTCCTCAATGACTGGGTGCTTCTTCGCCGCCGACATACCTGCACTGCAGCTAAGGACTTAGCTTTCACTTCCTTTCATTCAAACCTGGTGACCCCATAGTCAATGATCATCTCCCCAAGTTGGCGGACTTTCCTAACTGGATGACCCCTGAGGGTCTGGACAGCTGCTGATAGGTCTTCATCCATCTCTGACCAGGCCCTATCCACAGAGTTAGGCTACTTGATACTTCGGTTACTAGATTCAGCTTCGAAGAAAAAATCCTGCAGGACATTGTGGTGTTCATCCTGGTCCTTATACTCTGACGACTTAACGACTTCTGCCGTGCGCTTCTTTGCCACTGCCACATTTCATATTTGTCTCGTGTATCTTACGACCCTTCACCGACTTGAAAACTCTTTTACAGCCATCACATTCCCTCTGGCTCTAACAGCTGTCATTACCAGATCGTCTGTCCATTTTTTATACCCATTGCAAGTCGCGTGGTTTTACATTCGTCATGAAACAGGGAACTCTACCTGATCCACGGATGCACAAGAAGATTACATAGTGGTCCGGGTTTGCCAGACCTCAGTATATATATATATATATATATATATATATATATATATATATATTACAGCAAAAAAAAATACCTCAAGCTTCAACCTTCTGTACGTGACTATCATCAGCCCCTTAGTCTCCTTCTCGAAGCATTGTTTTCAATGTCACTACTCTTCTAGTAGACACCTTATTAATTAGAATGGGTTTGTGTTGGAGACTGTTGGGGGCGTAAGTTAACTCATCCCTGGAGAAGCGTTCTACGCTTCGAGTTTATTTATGGAGCCTATTTATTTATTTCCTAGGATCAACTATATATATATATATATATATATATATATATATATATATATATATATATATATATATATATATATATTATTTAAAACATAAAAATTTGAAAAAAAATTTATCCTAAAATGTATAAAAAATCAACACGCTGTACACCTCGCCTATGTCACATCACTTTGCCTACGTTACAAAAACTCACTACTACTACGAAAATCATCAGTTGTCTCTAACTACTCTGATGATGCCTTAGGAGAGTCGAAAACTCGCACCATATTTAATGTACTTTACATTGGAACAACTTCTGGTGGAATTTTCTCCTTGTCTGAGATGGATTCTTTGTAATTTGGAAAAGTCGATCAGCGAAATTAATGCTCAGTCAAACGAATTTCCGTAAAAGTGAAAGATTAAATTTCTGGGTCGCATCTTGAAAAAATAAGGAATGGAAAATTTAAAACTCACAGGAAATATTGAAAACATTGTGGGCCGAGGGCTTTACCTATTGACCAACTGTAGGATGTTCCGAATTAATTGTAGACCTTGCAGAACGATTTAATTAGGAAGAGACATGTAATCAGACAAAGAGCGAGAAAGTGTGGAAAACAACCATTTCTCAAATCCTAAAGCTTCACAACTCAATAAAAAGCACATTTATCAATATAAAAGTAAGCCAAAAATTTTAACATAATAAGACAGAAAATATTTAAAAAATATCAATGTATCAACTTTTTTTTTTAATTACTAGGGATACTATACTTAAAGTGTATGCCAATAATTCTATTTTTGATAGTTCTACAGTTTCTGCTTGCTTTTTCTGAGATAGTTGTTGTGTAAAAACCCTGAACTTTTACGATAACCAAATCAATTCAAACGCCACTTTCACGACAAATGAAATGATATAGATTTTATTGAGTATCGAAATTTTGTTTTGCGATTTTATTTAATTGCATTTCTTTCGTCACAATCGTGAAGCTTTCAAATACCCCTATCACCAACCACTCGGTGTTATACGGATAATATATTACTATCGCTTCCACATTCCAATCCTCAAGAATCAGCGCTAACGCTGTCACCATCTTGTTGAAAATTCCTCTTCATCTTAGGCCATGCCATAGATGACGGCACTCGCCACCTTTCAGCTCTGTTATTACGTGCCACCTCAGAGAAACGACCATTACTCTGTTTGCTCCATCACCTCGCCCGACGACCGCATCATCGCGCAGCTCTTGAATAATGTCAGCGCCCATCTTTGACGGGAATGTATCTGAGACTTTTATTTCACACGAACCAATCATCTGCAGAAGATCGTCCAAATTTCCACTCGAAGAATTTCTGTGTTGCAATCTAGGCGTCGAGCGAGCGTGAAGAGATGATGATGTGAATTCTAGAGTGATGATATGAAGTGCTAAGTAGGCCAGAATCGCAGAGATGTTGTGTGCAGCGCCGCGGTGTGGAGGGTGGTGGAAAATAAAGAACACGTGACAGTGGAAAATATGACGTTCGGCTGGAGATCGAGGAGTCCGCTCAACAGAAGACGAGTTTACAGGTTGACTGACGATTAAAAACATGTCTGTTATGAATGCGTTCGGCAGGCGAAATCGGTATAACACTCAGTTTTTATTACTGGACAATTACAAAATTCAAAACTGTGTTACTAACAGGTCAGAATTTCGAATAATGATATCAACAGAGGTAGTCTTGGAAAATAATGAAACTATTCCAAAAATTAGTATATGTAACAGATAATAATAAAGGTCTGATAAGGTAAGGTCATTTAACCCTGAGGTGGTTCAGTAAATGTTCAGCCTTTTTCTTTTTATTTAATTATACCCTGGCGACATTTTATCTTAATTTTTGGGTAAAGAATAATTAATCTTTAGAGATATCATGATGGATAATTACTCTTTAGGCATATAAAGAATAATTACTCGTTAGACATATAAAGAATAATTACTTTTTAGATATATCATAAAGAATAATTACTCCTTAGACATACCCTAAAGAATAATTACTTTTTAGACATATAAAGAATATTTACTCCTTAGACATATCATAAGGAATAATAACATTTTAGAAATACCATAAAGAATAATTAATTTTTAGATATATCATAAATAATAATTACACCTTAGGAATATAAAGTATAATTACTTTTTAGACATATCATAAGAAATAATTACTCCTTAGTTATATCGTAAAGAATAATTACTCCTTAGATATATCATAAAGAATAATTACGTTTAAGACTAATCATTTAATAAAGTTTTCTAGATCAGCTGAATGTTAATGTTGATAATTTTACCCACATAAAAACACACAATTACATAAATACACACAAAACAAAATACAAATTTGCACATAGACACAGAATGTGATTGTGTGGAATTAATTCAATTAAATTAATTCAATTAAATTATTTCAGTTTAATTCAATTAAATTAACTTACTTCAAAGGAACTGAAATCTCTCAATCATCAACTATTCTGCAAAAAATCTAAAACTTCCACAGAAAGTGCTCGAACGAACTATTAGGTTGGTGCAAAAATAATGTCGTTTTCTCACATATGTTACTATGTGAGAAAATGACATTATTTTTGCACCAACCTAATACATTACCTGGTCCCACCAGTTCAAACCTTCACGGCAAGGAAACGTCATTCAACATACATTTTAGCAAACCACCCACATTCTCTCCGTATTCTATCAGATTTAAGTTCCACCCAACAGCATATTTTGTGAGCCACTGCTCTGTGGAACAGTCTCCTAAGAGGATTTTTCCTCAATCACTGCAATCTCCACCTTTTCATGACTCTGGTTAACCGCTATTGCTTTATAAAATGAATATCTACCTGGAATTAGCCACCAGGTCAAAAAAACGGTGAAACTTACTATAAAAAAATATAATGTTACCTCCGTATACGCTTTCTAATTTGAAGAATATCTAATAATAATAATTTTAATAATCTAAAGAACATAATTTTGTTATGTTTCCCCCAAAATCACAGTATATAGTTAATGTAATGATGTATTCAAAGAAGACACAATGAACATTTTGAGAGTATAGTTAATTTTCAGCTTCTGAACATCAAACTTTCATTATTAATTCATGAATGCAGAAAAGGCCGCTAGGCTTGCGAAAGTCAAAAGCGAGGTTATTCTCTAAAAACATTGTAATCTCAAACATCATAATGTACCCCATAAAAATTCGAGAATAAATAACCTTATAATGAACCAAAATATATGCCGGTCTGTGATTGGGAATAATAAAAATAGGAAGAAGTCATTTGTTTTAAGCATCCTTTTACAATGAGAAGTAATTGTTTTTAACTGGACATTCGGCCCAAGAGATATAGGCAGTTTGATGCATAACAAACTCATTTATCTGTTAGTTTTACAAAATTGTCAGTGCAACTCGTATTGTCAGCCAAAAAACGACGACCTGAAAGTAAAGATTTATAAATATATTAGGAAGATTTACTATACAAGTATTTCAGATTGCTTCCTTATAGTAAGTTTGGGCATTATCTCACTTTTAGTAGAGTATGATTTTCAAACATACAATAAAATATAATATAAATATATAAATGTGTTCTAATCCTTTCTTGATATATTCTACCTAGTGTTGAAGATTCTTTTTATAGGAATAAAAAAAAAATGAAAGAAGTGTTTTATTTGGAAAATCGGATTCGAAGACGAAGATTAAAAAAATTAATTTTTCTCAATATTCGACGTCCAATAGGCTAAAATATGTTTTAATTTATTCCCTGTAACCAAATAAACCAACTGTTATTTCACACTAGTAATTATAAAATCAGATGTTCTCTATAGTTATTTGAAGGTGGTATTCATAAAACTACGTTAAACATTATATTTTACTTGCCACTTATTAATATTACAGGAAAATATTTTGTTGGGTCTTCAATACCCTAGGCTACTACCAGCGGATTAACGATAAGATTCTGATCTGTATTGAATGTCCATAAACTAAACCCGCAAGCCATAGAAAGAGAAAATTAGTCTAAAAAATGAGGGGTGATACATACGTTGTTTGCTTAAAATGAACTTTATATATATTGTATATTTAGGCAGCAATTTTTTCTTGATGTATGTTTCATTAATACTCCCATTATTAACACTTCTCGTTTTAACTCTCGCGTCGTCATGTGTGACGTCACGAGCAACGACGCGATTTTCGCTTCCAGGTCTCTTATACTTGTTCGTCGTTGCTTTGAAATTTTTCATGCAAAAAAACAGACTATCATTATTGTTTCGTCCGTGTATTGGTTGACATATTGAAAAATAATTGTCATCTTTGATGATGGCTTATGTAAGCAGAAAGCTTAGATTGAATTTAAACATATATAAATATGGTGATTTCCTTTCGTCTTTCAATGATAATGTTATTAAGCTAATCACACAATATGAAAGGAATTTACTTAAACTATATAAACAAAACTTGTCTATATTATTTAATGAAATATATATATATATATATATATATATATATATATAGTATAACCCGGATATAAGACAGTTGTCGGGACCGGAGAGTAAGTCTCTTATATCTATTTTGTTTAGTTAAGTATGGCTCTAATTTGCGACCAGATAAAAACTCTCTTATATCCAGTTTTATCTTATATCTGGGTCTCTTATATCCGGGTTACACTGTATATACACACACAGAGACAGAAAGAGAGAGAAAGACAGCGATAGAGGTGGGTAAATAACTAGATATTACCAATCGTATATGCACGCGTTAGTGTGCATTCATAGGTAAACATATAAATATTCGCTAAATTTACTTTTAGGTAACAGTGCACGATGTGGTTAGACTGGGTTATGAAATCTGTATTAAATATACTAATAACTATGTATGAGACAGACCGAAGAAATATATATTGATAAATATACATAAACTTACCCACGGAAAATTACTTATTATTACATATTTATAACTAAAAAAAAATCAAAAGTAATATTTCATACCTGATGAGTTGGTATAATAACAAAACATAAGTCGCACCACAAATGTAGGCAAATATATATATATATATATATATATATATATATATATATATATATATATATATATATATATATATATATATGCGTGTGTGTTTTCGTTAGGAAACGAAAATCTAAGCAATGAAATGTTCGTTAGAAAACTAACATGTAGGGAAGGAAATGTTTGTTAGAAACCCAAAATCTAGGCGAGGAAATGTTCGTTATAAAACGAAAATCTAAGCAAGGAAATGTTTGTTAGATTCAAAGAAAACAGAACTGAGATTTATGTACTATCAGTCTTCCTATATACTAATGGATGCGGGAATATTTCATCAAAGACTAAGGAAAGACATCAGGCAAGAGAAAGTTGATTCAAGAGAAAAATGCTGAGAAATTTATGAACTAAACATTTGTGTAAAGTTGATGTTTTAGGTAAAATAGAACAAATTTCACACATTTAGAATCAAAACAATTGGCATATGTAGTGCATATAATAAGGAAAGAGGGTTTGTAAAATGTGCTTCTTACACAATACCTTGAACTCAAGTATAAACGAGAAAAGCAACGAGCAAAATATTTGAGCTGAGTTGGCACAACATGGATAACGAGATAGCAAAAACTAAAACTTCCATCTAAAAAGGAGAGGAAATTGAGGAGAGCCATCATGGTTCATTCCTGAATGGTGCATAGAATAACAAATGATCAGATGTCATGGATAAATGCGGACAGGAATGAGTAGAAAGAATCAGTTTTAGGTGAAATACTGATAACGAGTAACTTTCAGATGCTAATGTTCTCGTTATTATATTAGAAATTCTGTCGGTATTAATATCGGAGTTATTAACTTG
>OZ010595.1:99390669-99420669 GCA_963932145.1 Acanthosepion lycidas
ACAAGTGAGAATTATAATAGAAGAAACTCTACGCATAGAACTTACGGTTACATCTTACCATTTCAACTCTAAAATGATAATACTCTTACCTACAATCTACTACAGTATTTAAGTTCATAATGTTTAGGTACCACACAAAACGTCCATCAGAACAATTTCCATGAAAGTAGCTATCAAAAATGTTAGAGGGAATATATTTTTTTGCAGTTGGGAAATGGACTAAAGCCGAGATGTCAGGTCAGGACCAATACTATCGCAAATTATTCATTAGATTATATCAAGAGTCTCTAAATATATACCAGTTGTAGCAGCAATATTCAAAACATGATTGAATGGTAGACTTATACATATATTAGATGAATTATATAGTGAATGAAATTGTCTATCACAACAGAGAAGAGCAACTTTCCATGCAGCAGACCTAATAATTCCGTCAAGATAATATTTCCACTTCATGTCAGCGGTAAACGTTACTCGCAGAAAGAGTATAATGCGTCACTCTCCTGGATATATTAGAATAGCTAATTTATTTTCAAATTTTGTAGCAAGAGAGAGAGAAAGAGAGAGAGAGACAGAAAGAGAGTGATAGAGACAAAGAGAAAGAGAGTGTGGGGAGAGCGTTGCGGGAAAGATTATTAAAGCTGTGTTTCTTATGTTCTGTCTTTTTTGTCACCACGTTGTTGGGCTTTTTGTCGGCTACATATGTAAAATCTTATGATTAGTTTTGATTAAGAAAATCCTATGATTAGTCCCGATTAGGATAATCCTATGATTCGTCCTGATTAATAAAATCCTAACATTAGTCCAGATTAGTATAATCATATGATTAGTCCGGATTAGTAAAATCCTATAATTATTCCAGATTAGATAAATCCTATAGTTAATCCTGTTTCGTAAAATTAGTCCTCATTAAGAAAATCCTATAATTAGTCTTGATTAGTAAAATCCTGTGATTATTGCTGTCTGGGAAAATTCTAATCTTAGTCCTGATTAGTAAAATCCTGTGATTACTTCTGTTTAAGAGACTCCTATGATTAGTCCTGATTTTAAAAATCCTATGATTAGTCCTGATTAATAGAATCCTAATATTAGTCCTGATTATGAAATTCGTGTAATATTCCCTCCACTGCAAAAACAAAAAAACTAGAGGTCAAATCCTATGATTCGTCCTTTTTAGGAAAATCCTATTATTAGTCCTGATTTGAAAAAAAATCCTATGATTAGTCCTTTTTTAGGATAATCCAAATACTAGTCCTGATTAGGAAAATCTTAGGAACAGTAAAATACAAAAAAAAAAAAAAAAATCAGGACTAATAAAGCCTGTTCTTTATTTTCCTTTCCTTTTCATTCACTCTCACATCTTCCTCGTTTATGTTACTTTGCCTGGGACGAAATGAATAACGAAAACATGATGAAGACAATTGGCTAAGTCAGTGGTTCACAAATGGTTCGATGGGAGAGGATAGCCGGTAAGGCGGAATGTTTGAAAGGCATTCAATGATTTAGAAATATTTTCAAATATTAATATGCGAAAAAAAATTATTTCAGAATCTAAAATATTATTATGCATTACTCGTAATTGGATGCAGTTGTCCCAGTAAAAAGAGTTATAGATAAATATTGACCGATTTTGTTATTGTGATACTTATATATATATATATATATATATACTAATGATTATATGAATTTTTAAGAATATACTAAACTAGGTTCCTCAAATTGGAGGAGAGAGTTATCAATGATAATTATCTGATTTCGAATCGGCGGTTGTCGCCTTTTAAGCCCCTCACTAACTTTTTTCATCACTTAAAATTTGGTGATGCTCGAGCAATTTTCATTCCGAAAATGCGACCCAAAGGAAAAAAAAAGTTTGGAACCAATGGCCTAAGTATAAATAATATAAATGATGTTAATATCTCATCCCAAAAATTCAGACAGAAATTAGATTTTGTTTCTTTAAAAGCGTGGCATCTTGCTTTTTCAGCTGAGTGTATATTGCATTGATGATAAAGAAAAGTTTCCAATTGGCTTGCCGTGCATCCAGAGCTTCCTAATGAATGAGGAATTGGAAAATGCGCTTAATCCGAGTAAGGCCGGAAGTTGGTGATACAATGAAGAGACATTAGGTCATTAAGGTCCTTTCAAACGCTGGATTAAAGTAAAGATCTGTCCAAATTTGGTGCAAGAGGAACTGGCAAGCAAGAGTCTTAAGGACGGTGTTCTTGCAGGTTTGCATGATGATCCAAATGCTTTAATGACATTACAATTCAAACAATTACACAGGATGAAATAGTGAACTTCTCACAAGGCGGAAAATAGTAATTGGACACGTCGTCCAACTTTGATTAACTTCAATTGATTCTGATTTCGTAAATAGTCTGACACACGTGTGCGGAAGCGAAGCAGCAATATTGGCATTTAGAGCAAAAAGAGGCATTCACACGCACCAGGACACACGTCACCATCGACTAAACCTGGAGCATAGAATCAGCAACACCAAGAACTAACAGAAGAAATATTTTTGAGTATTACTCAATCAGCGATTAGATGTTAGGAGTAAGATCAAGGGTAGAGTTAATTAAGTCTCATTAAACCTCACTTGATTGTGTGATAGTTTATAGGCTTGTCCCGCAAAAGATGGCAAATAATTTTGATGTTCCGTTTTGCTTCTGTGCCAGACTGACATAAATTTAATCATTATCTGCTTTGAAATAATCTAATGAAGGCTTATTCCATTCATGCCTGAAAATATTCTCCAAAATTCCATGTTACAAATTATGACACACTTTTTTTGTGAAATTCCGTAGACAAATTCAGATTAATCAGAAGTATTCTGCAATACCTTGCTTCACGAATAAAAGCATACTATTTCTCTTTCTATCTCTCTCTCTCTCTGTCTCTCTCTTAATTTATTTCTCTCTCTCTTTCTCTCTCTCTCTCTCTCTCTCTCTCTCTCTCTCTCTTTTAACCATCTAAGATCTCCCTTATCAAATCCCTTCGGAATATTTTTTTCTTTTTTGACTGTAAGGTCCCCAAAGAATTCTATATTATTTTTCGCTGCTCGCACACTAGTATCTCGGATATTTTGATTTTGACACCACTTATTCATCTGCTGCATTGTCAACAGTGGAGATCTGTTCAAATCTATATGGAAATGCTGGGGTGGCTTTATTAATATTAAAAAATAACATGATCTTCATAGCCAACCATATGCATGGAATCTTTCAGATATGTAAGTCGCCAATGTCTATCTAGCAAATTTATTTAATTCCACATAGATTGGTTACACATCTTTCTCACCATACATGATCAGTTATGACTGATTTCAATATCATCCTCCTAATAAATTATTTTCCTTGTTGCTACAGTCTTATTTCAAATAAATAGCGAGTTGTCCATGCATTAAAATTAAATTTAAGTTATAGGCAAGAACCGTGTCATAGAACTGATCATGTTAAATACGACACAAATTACATGGCAGAGATCGATATTTTAAATGTGGTTTTATTGGCAATTACTACTGTATTTAACAATATAAGATGAATTTGGTACATGATCGCATTTAATGAAGGTCGTGACTTCGACACCAGCGAATGTTGTGCTAGATAATTACGCTAAACGTAGTTCTACATGCCGAAACTTCAATAGATTAATATTAATTTGCAAAAGGAAATCGAATATGGAGATTTTAGAATGAATTGAACTCACAACATCAGCCATCGTCAGAGAGCCTATTATGCTCTCCCAACATATAAATGAAAATATATGTAAAAATGCATAATGCATTTTCACTAAACATATTTTCGTGTGACACACAGGGAAAATATCAAATAGTGATAAAACATATCTTACTCGACTCTCCTGGCAAAGACCTTCTGGTAAGGACCAATACATCACGTTTTCAAAAAGCAGTATACAATGAAATGTCACAATCTCTCTTTCTTTCTCTCTCTCTCTCTCTCACATACACACACACACACACACATACACACACATACACTTTTTGTTTTTCATCTGTCATGCACTAGGCGGGGTCTTATTTATCCTCTGGATCAAAACAAATTTTACATATAGCCCAACACAAAAAGTGAACAATTGTATTACATAGTTATGTTGCGTGAGTGATACACGCTTAGTTGAACATGTATATTTCGATAAATGACTGAGGATGCAGATTTCCCCACAGTTGATTTACACCCAAGTCTGTCCTACTATTTACACATAGCTGGGTAGAATAAGAGGATTCATGCCTTTCCCAAGTTTATTAGCATGTATTAGTGTGTAATGGATTCGACTGGAATTCGAACTCAACTCTACTGATTCCTCAGTCCTAGCCGCTATCCATTACTCCACTGTGCCCCTCTTCTTATTACATAGATTCATACGTAAATCTATTAAAACAAAAAGAATTCTTCTCAAGTGTAATATCCTCATCATATCCAATATCATATTACATATACATAATGGCTGGACTCTCGTATCCGACTATGTCTGTTTACTATGGCTGCTAGCCAACCCCTCTTGCAGGAGTCTGCTTAGGAAGAGTTGTATTTGTTCACTGCCATCTGGGTCCACCTGTGATTTATACTGCAATTCGGATGATCGGAACTAAATTACAGATTCTAGCAAAGAGCGCATTATCTTGCGGGATTAACAGTCAGAACAAGACCTTTACACTCAAACCTTCGATCACGATGACTTGTGACTTTGGGCTAAGCTCAAACATCGACACCTTCCAAATTTAAAATTTGAACAGTCAGCGGCAAATGATGGTCATGCAATTTTGTGTCACTTCCAGGCAAAGTGAGATCGACATTAAACAAAAACACACTATCGGTATATTCTTCAATTCTGATTTTCTATCACCACCAACCAAACGTTGCAGTCAAACGGATAGGATATGGATGATGGGAGGAGGTTCTGATGAAACTGGAAGCTTCTAGTCCAACACATGAACTTTGGAGGCTAATTTAGTCATTTAGTCAGCAATGCCATCATCATAAAGGAAGCGATCAGCAAAGTAGAAATAAAATTCCTGGATACGCGATAAAGTGGATGATTTTATGAAAAGGAGGATAACAGAATTGGAAAATATCTAGGTGTATAATATAGAACGTAATACACTTATGCAATCTTGTATAACGATCGCTTGGATTGATATTTCAAAAAATATATTCATGGATCTAAATCAATGATCAGTAGCATATATTTAATCTTAACAGAGCTATTTCTGTCTATCGATGTTTAAATGTTGTGAATTCTCCGGATTAAAGATAAGTCATATCATATTACCGTTGGTGTAGGTAAATATCATCTCAAATTTCGGATCAACGACTTCAAAATCATGTAAATGTATACAAACTATATATACATATATTACAGAATAAAGAACAAGTAGGAAATAGATCTTACTCTAACATGTTTCAGTTTATTAAAACTTAGTCAGAAATCAAAGTAGAAATGATGAAAAATGATAAAAATCAAAGAGATACAGATTAATAGTATGTTGTGTTGTTTATCTCTTATTAGTTAGATACATATCACGTGTAATGAATGAACAGATAATATTCAAATATGTGCGAGAAACATTCTGGACGCTAAGGTGTATAAATGTTGTTTAGAGCAATATTATCAACTATTAGCAGACGTTTAAATAACTACATTACATCTCAATTTCTCTACAGATTCATTATTCCTGAATCTAACTTATATATTCTAGTACATAAAAATCAATGAAGATATATACAAATTACTCGCGAGCTGTGCTTTAATGAAAAATCAACCAAAACAAATTGCACCAAAACAACCAGGAGTGTCTCTCAAAATTTTACACACTTTAGCATCCTGACTGTTTTCCTACACAGATTTAAATATTGTGTGTTACTTCATTACACCTGGCATGAATCTAAGAAATAAGAATAATGAAATTAGTAGCAGGAAACAGGATGATCTAATCCAGCATCTTGCTTCATCTTACTAACTTTTACACATTTTATCCTATCATTTTATTCGATTCATATCCATATTTGATCTTCTGCTAACACACACACACACACACACACATATATATATATATATATATATATATATATATATATATATATATATATATATATATATATATATATGTTTGTGTGTATCGGTTATTTGCGCGCGCACGCGCGTGTGTGTGTGTTTATCTAATTGCTTTTGGCGTATCAGTTATTGACTCGGACAACTTAATGGAATACACCTGGTGCCTTCACTTCAGAAAAAGGCCGCCTTTAATTCTACAGTGATGAGGGAAGCGTCTTCCTTCATTCAACTGAGGGTCGTTTGCATGGCAAACGCAAATCTAGGTAGAGACATAATTTAATCGACAATGACTGACACTTCACATAGCTTTATCGTGTATGGTAAATGCCATAAGTTATAACTCTCGCTCAAAGCAGTTAGCTGTGGAATAAACTTTACACAGAATATTGTCCACCCCCTTCTAGTGTTTTGTCTCCAACAAGAAAGAAACAAATTCAAGCAGGTTAATTTCCCTTCTAACGATCTCTGTGGTAGTTGACATGCTTAATGTCACTAACTATCGATATTCAAATTGTATGCGAGACGATAGGTAGACACCTGATGCGTTGAGGTGTCCCTTCCGTACCAATATACAAGACCTGTCTCGATTTCTGAGACGAGGTATTATGATTATTTGCATTATTTATATTGTTCGGACTGTTATGCTCATCATCATTGTCATATTTATAACGTTTCGGTCGTTATATATCTGAGAACACATGGCTAAGTAGATAAAGACGTTGGATCGTTCCAGTGCCTAAACCCAAAGAGTTGTTATTTCAATACCAGGCCACAGCGGTGGTGAATCAAATATTGATCTTCTGAGATAAAGTTAAATAACGGGAAACAATGAGTTACTCGGAAGAGGCGTGGCACGTGGAACTAGAACAATCTACCCCGGTGGACGAAATAAACGGTTCGATTTGAAATTGCATAAGCAGAGAGACCTATTAGGTTGGTGCAAAAATAATGACGTAATAATGTCGCTTTTTGACGTATTTTTTAACGTCAAAAAACGACATTATTATCTAATTATTTTTGCACCAACGTAATAGTAAAATGATCAATGTTAAATGTTAAGTGATATATAGAGTTTATTAGGATGGGATCATATCACTCATGATTAAATCAATGACAAAATGGAAAAAAAAAAGAAAAAGAAAACTCGTATGCAGCGTGTTTCGACCTAAAAATAATTCTTCGGACTCATAAAATTTCTGTTCATGGATGAATTCTCTCTCTCCACGTCTCCAGTCCCACCTCTCTCTCTCTCGCTCTCTCTCTCTCTCTCTCTATATATATATATATATATATATATATATATATATATAAACGTGAGTTTTATGCTATCAGTTCGTTTTCTCGCACGTTTGTGAGACCCCTCCACCGGTTTCTTGCTTTTCTGTCAAGTTTGATCATAAATGAAATGTCAATCGTTATCTTCAATCATTTTGATTTTTGTTCTTTCATATTTCTTGCACCTTAATAATCTTCTTATTTTCTTTAACAACCCGCGTTTTAGTAGCTTATTTATTGGCCTGAATTTGAGAAGAACATTATATATATATATATATATATATATATATATATATATATATATATATGTAAATGTGTGTGTGTGTGTGTGTGTGTTTAATTGTGTGTGTTTCTCGTTCTCTCTCACACAGGCTCTCTGTGTGTGTGTATATATATATATATATATATGTGTCTGTGTGTGTTTGTGTGTGTATATATATATATATATATATATATATATGTGTGTGTGTGTGTGTGTGTGTGTGTTTGTGTATGTCTGTGTGTATACCTATGTGTGTGATAGAGAATGATGGAAATATATGCGACAGTTGTAAAAATTATTCAAAAATTGGTAAATTACAATGAAGCTAAATTTTACATTTAAATTTAAGTTTATAATGCCTAGTAGTTAGTTTTCATTTTTATTTCATAGCAACCTTTAAAATTATACCCCACTATATTATATTAGCTTTGTCAGGAAATTAAATATGTTGTAGGAATTTGGACGCAAATTTACTGTTGAAAATTTCGAAACTTTTGCACTTTTAATTTTATTCCCAATAATAACTGACATTTTTTAAAAATTAAAACTGGATTCATGATCCGTGTTCAAATTTAGCAATAATCGTAGATGTTAGAAATGTTTTCTTGAATGTCCAACACAAAGTTGTAAGGTTAGTAACCAGGATACTGCCGATTTTCGAATAGCTTCAATAGGAATTTCTTTCTAAGCTTCAGTTAAGTTCCCCCTTCAATGAATCAGTATCGACGATGTCACAATGACAGTTTTGCAAATGATTTGAGTGTATACGCCAGATACAGTAAACCATAACATTAAGATATGGGATTTTAAAGGGTCATTAAGATGGACCAATCAGAACTGGTGTATTTTCTCGACGAACAAATTTTCAACTTTTTTACTAGCCAATAAAGATTCATTCATTGAGTGGATTGCTTTGTAAACGATCACTTTGTGTGTTCCTATAATATTTTAGTTAAATTCCTAGATGTTTCAGCTACATATATTTTGGAAAGCTTATGTTTTAAATTCCTGTGTTAGGTTTAATATTGTTGATTATTTTATTTTGCTTTGATCAAATATTTCTTGTTTTTGAAGTAATTGTCCATTTTTAATTAAATTTATGAAAATTATTTTCACTTTTAGTGTTATACAATTCGTAGATATTACTATGTGAATAAAGCACTTCATACATACCAGAGTATGAATTGATCTGTGTACATAATCTTTTGCTATAATCAAGCTATTTTGAATGTATACTTAAGCCTGAGTACATTGAAAGCTTCTCAGGTTGTTGCAAATTTATTCTCAGTATGTATATATCTATAAATTAATGCTGGTTAATTTATTAACACCCACACTCGTGATAATCGCCGCTTTATTGATATTGCCTTTTGCGCAAGTATTTTTAATGATAATTTCCTGTTTGCTATGGCCTATCCAATTAGAAGATTGACGCAACTATATTTTTCTTTCCATGGCATCAATGTCTTTTATTGATATTTAGCTATCATTATTTATTTATTAATTTAATTTAAACTTGGCGAGCATTATTAAATTATTATTTTAATTAAATTTAATTAAGTTTTGTGTTTAGATGCAGGAACAATAATGCAAACATTCTTGCGTCATTTGATATTTTCTTAAGGCAAATACTACCAGAATTTCTTTTTATTCTCTATTACGCCTGTCAACGTAGATATTCTTGTTTGAAAGGTGTGTTTTTTTTTTAAATTCATATATGTCTAATTTTGTTTTTGCTTTAACTCTGGTCGGTTTTTGTTGAAATATACAATATTTGATTTTAAGTAAACATGAACCATGCAGTAAATGTGTATCCATGCAATAAATACTTCTCAGGTACTACGAAATATATGCTTCTAATTAATGGAATATTCGTTTCTATATAACCATGGGATATATTTTTCTATATTGCCATATAATATTTGCTTCTCAATAACTATGAAATACATGCTTATAAGTAACCGTGCAGTATATACTTCTCAGGGTCCATGAGAGATATGCTTCTCAGAAAGCATGTGATATATACTTTTCAGTAAACGGCCAATGTATATTTCTAAGTTACAATGAAATATATGCTAGTCAAGAAACATGAAATATTTGCTTCTCAGAAACAATACGATACATATTCCTTAGTAAACATGATATATATGCTTCTCTGTATTCACAAAGTGTAGTTTCCTCATAAACCAAGCGATATAATGCCGGTGACCATGCAAAATATGTTTCCAATTCAGGCAACATGAAATACATGCTTCCCAGAAACAATGCCAAATATGCTTCTTAATAAACATGTAATATATGGTTCTCAGTGTTCATGCGATATATGTACCTTAGTAACCATATAATATATGTTGTCAATAACCATGAAATATGGGCTTCTCAGTAACCATGCGATATATGCCTCTCAGTACACATGAAATATAAGTTCCTCAATAACCATACGATATATGCATAACCAAAACCATGTAACATATGCTTCTCATATGCAATTATAAGTAACTTAACTGCTTTAAAGTTTAAATTCCAGGTAAGAACTCGCGAAACATCAATAAATGAAGAAATATCTACACTTTCAAAGAAATGTATATACAATAAAAAAGTACATCTAAATTCAACAACTATAGGTTTACTTCCATCAGTCGAACGATATTAAAGATTTTGCGTATCTAATCCTGCTAAGTTTCTACTGCCATGGACGAAAATATCCAAAAGAAAACGCCATGGGAAACCGAGTTATCGGAATTGCGGCATCTCCACTCCTTCTCACTAACTATGCAATCATTCTTCTCTGTGCTTCAGGGTCAATATTTGACTTTTGATTGTCCTTTGCTTGACACTTTCTTGGTTCTCATTTTTTCCTTATGACCGGTTTGATCATGGGTTAAAACGTTGTGTCAGAAAGACTGATCGAAGAATTTCAACTTCGATTTCTATGTTTAATTTATTTGCGATTATATTAATGTGAAGCAAAAGACATGCAGAGAGCAACAACTGATAGAAAATGGCAATTGCTGGTATCGTGGCGACTGATTGGAATATGGCGTTTGCATGGAGAAGAGTGACTGATCGGAGGAAGGCGGTGCTCAAGAAATCCGCCTCTTAACTGTAAGATTAATTTGATACGACCGTGGGACCTTTTGACTGATCGAATACTTACTTGACTGAATCCGTCGTAAATTGGAATTCACTGGACCTGTTTCCGCTTAGATCAAATGGAATATTAATCGGAATTTTAAAGATGAAGATCGATTTCAAGTTGTATGATCTTGATCTTTGCTGTCAATAAATATTCGATTCTCTCTATTTGTAGGATCAGTACTGATTGATGCCTATTTCGATACGTCAGATATGTGAGATTTATTACAGGAAACTATCCGAGAATATCTGCAACTTTAAAATAATGGAATTTCTAACTTTTTCCTGGCACTGGAAACTTATTTGTAAGTTAGGGGAATTCTACAAGAAAACAAATACCTTATGTTTTTTTACTTTCTAATAAACATCTATCTGTCTACGCAGATATCATGTTTTCCCTACCACGGTTAGTTTACGCGAAGATAACGGGAGGTACAATATTAATGCTAATGTCATCGATATTCATAGTTAAGCAACGTCGAGAGTTGACTGGTGACTGTTTCAAATATAATAGATGCATACTTGCATTATTTACATTATTCGGGACATTTATCCTCATCTTCATTGCCATATTTACAACGTTTCGGCCTCTATATCTCTGAGATGAAATATTATGTTTACTTGCATTATTTACATTATTCGGATTGTTACCCTCATCTTCATTGCCATAGCCACAACCTTTCAGATTCTATATCTCTGAGATGATGTATTATTATTACTTGCTTTATTTACATTATTCGGACTGTTACAATAATCATCATTGTCATATTCACAAATTTGTAGCCGTTGTAGGCTCCCGCCTTCTTCAGGGGTATTAGAATTTCTAACCGAACCCTTTATTTCATCCAACGGGGTGAATTGTTCCAGTTCCACGTGCCACGCCTCTTCCGGGTGTCTCATTTTGTTTTCATTTCTCAGCACTCCCAGTTTTGATTCGCCACTGCTGTGGCCTGGTACTGAACGTACAGCTCTTTGTGTCTTATCACTGGATTTAACCAACGTCTTTATCTAATGTGCAATGTGTCATGGGTTCGGTTCGAAATTCCGATCTCCTGAAGAAGACCAGAGCATAGAAGGGCAGAAATACTGTGATTATAGCAATGGAGATGAGGATAACAGTCCGCATAGTGTAAATTATGCAAGTATTCATAATACCTCATTTCAGGGATGTCGAAAAATATAAGAGATTCTGTAAGAATGGATGTGCACTTGGTTCAATGCATAATGTATCGGAATTGTTAATCAGAGAGGCAAGTTCCAATTCCCACTGGATTTGTTTTGTTCGCTTTCCCACAAATCACCTTAGGATAATTATGAATTTGTCTGTTCTGTCCCAAGCTATGGATTAATTAGTAAGAATGTCACCAAACCATTATCTTTAAAAAAAAAAGGCTTGCACTCTAAAATTATGAAGGTACTTCATCCATCGCAGCCTATGGATTAATTAGTATGAAAGTCACCTAACTATTATTATCTTAAAAACTTCTAACACTCTAAAACTGTGAATCTTCCTCTTCTATCCCGACCTATTTATTAATTAGTGAGAATGTAATCCAACCATTATCATCTTAAAAACTTTCTGACACTTTAAAACTATGAAAGTTCTCTTTTCAATCTTGATCTATGGATTAATTAGCAAGAATGTAACGAAATAATTATTATCTTAAAAAATTCTTACATTCTAAAAAGATTTACTGGCTTCAAATAATTTTTAATAAGTTGTAAAAAACAACTCAATCAGTTAATGATCTTCTCTATCAATTATTGCAAGAAGTATTACTTAAGATAATTTTTTTGAAAACGGAAATTATAATTTCGAATTGGAATGAAGCAATGTTGTCTCACCCAGAATACATCATAAAACATTTCTTATAATTTATGGATATATATTTTTATATATGAAGAACAATATTGTGGAATATGTTCGACGTAGTAGAAAAAGTTTTCTTGTGATGCGTTTTGTCTTTGAGCACTTTCATTGGACTAAATTTAGTCCGATAATGTTCTAAAGGTCCAAACGCGTCACAAGAAAACCTTTTTTTTTTTAACTTGTCATACATTTTCTCCATTAGTACAGAATATAACCTCACTGGACATGGAAAATACTGTTCTTCTGGATTGCATAAATTTGAATTGTTGCATGTTTCATATAACAACGCAAATTGACACAAACAGGAACATTAATAAAAAAACTAATTTCTTATTTTAAATAGCCTCATCCGATCGATATTTTCATATATAGATCAGGTATGGCGTCCGTCTCATTCAGAAATATCTAAACTGTCAGCAGTATGAAGCCATTTACTTAGATCAATGAGTACAAATGTATTTGAGCGACTGATGAATGTATTAGAGAGAACAATCCTCCTTCGAACATCATAGGCTGACATTAGAGAATCACAGATAATTTTAACAAATAATGAAAAGAACGATTACAATTACTGGATTATATTTCCAGACAAATTGTTTTAATGGAATTTATTTTGTACATTTTAACCTATGGTTGCACTGCCTTGTCAGATAATGAACGCCGAATCGTTCTTTGAAAAGTAAAAGCTAAGATTACCATTAGAGATAAGGAGAAAAAAGTAGAATTTGATCACAGTCCAAAACGTAGTGAGTGTAGAAAGCGTGATTAGAGTAGCATTGGCTAACTGGCCAATGAATATCAAATATTTCCTTATGAGGAAAATGTTAATATTAACTTTAGAGAGTTGGAGAAGAGATACTAAATTATGATCACAGCCCAATGGGTAGAGAGTGAAGGAAGCGTAAATTCATTGGCATTGGCTGCTCAATGATTACCGAATTTTTTCACAAATGAATATGTCCAATATCTTCATTAGCATATATTTTTCATGATTCCATTCATAGATTTACTTGATATTAAGTAAAATCTCAAATATATTTAATATTTATATGTACGAATTCTACTAGATGGAAGAAAACCTCTATCAATACTTGAAAGATCAATAAATGTTGCTGTAATATATTTCCTGAAAAATTGTTTTAACGGAATTTATTTTATAGATTTTAACCGATGGTATCGTTGCCTGGCCAGTGAAAGAAAGCCGAATTTTAAAAGCTAATATTACCATTAAAGATGAGGAGAACATACAGTGGGGGAAAATAAATATTCGTACACATGAAAAATTGTATTTTTATAAATGCAAAAGCCTTAAATAAAAAAAAAATTGATGCATTTTATGTGTAAAGATACATTTTATTAAAAATAGTAATAAACTTATTTAATTCTTATTCTAACAGAAATTAATGCACTTTTTCATTTTAACTGATGAAAAAAGTATTCGTACAAAACAAATTAAAGCATATTAACTTAATTTAATACTTTGTGGAATATCCTTTATAGAGTTCAATAGCTATCAGTCTATTCCTGCACGTCTCAACTAATGATTTGCACACATTGAGTGGTATTTTGTCCCATTCTTGTTGGCATATTGTCTTCAAATTCTTGATATTTGTTGGTGCTCTTTTCCCAATTTGAATTTTCAAATATCGCCATAAATTCTCGCTTGAGTTCAAGTCTGGAGACTGACTTGGCCATTGCAAAACATCAACGTTACTTTCAGTTATCGATTTCCTTGTAGATCTAGAGGTATGCTTAGGATCATTATCCAGTTGGAAAACCCAATCAGGAGTTAGCCAAAGTCTCTCAACTGAACGCATTAAATTGTCTTGCAGGATTTTCTGATAGCTTTCGGCATTCATCTTGCCATCTATTATTGATATTCTGCCAACACCTTTTGCAGAAAAACAGCCCCGGGTCATGATACTGCCACCACCAAACTTTACATTTGGCAACGTTTTCTTTGGTAAGTACGCTTCACCGTCCTTCCTCCACACATGATTTAGATAATTGTGACCAAACAACTCTATTTTAGTTTCATCTGTCCATAGTACATTTTCACAAAACGAATATTCTTTATCATATGCTCTCTAACGAATTTTAGCCTAGCATCTCTGTGTCGTTTCAAGAGGAGTGGAGTCTTCCTTGGGATGCGTGATTACAGACTGTTTTTTGTAGTTCATGACTTATTGTACACTCGGTTACTTTAACCCCTAATGTACGCAGATGGTCCTGCAGCTCTTCTCGGGTAACCTGTGGATTTTGTTGGATCTGACGTCCTAATATCCTTGCTGATCTTAGAGAAATCTTCCTCGGTGCACCTGTTCGTCTTTGTTTTCCGACGCTATTACGAGATTTAAACCTTGCAATGGAGGAAGCAATTGTAGTAAAAGGAATATTCAGGTTGTTAGAATCGTTTTGTAACTGTTGCCATCTTTCCAAAGAGACAAAATGTGTTGTTTTTGTGAGATAGTCAATTCTTTACCTTTAGGCATTATTAGAACCTTCTTGTAAGACTAGAGATTGCAGAATGCTCTGATAATGGCTAGAGCGTTAGCTATAATTACTGATAACACTACTGGAACATTCTAGAATATAATTATTTCATAATTAATTGATTATTTTATTCTAATAATTGATTTATACGAATAATTTTTTCACCAGTTAGAATTAAAAAAATGCATTAATTTCTGTTAGAATAAGAATTATTCTGTTAGAATAAAAATTATTCTGTTAGAATAAGAATTATTCTGTTAGAATAAGAATTAATTAAGTTTATTATTTCTTAATAGTATGTGTCTTTATACATAAAATGTGCCCAGATTTGTTTTATTTAAGGCTTTTACATTTATAAAAATACAATTTTTCAAATTTACGAATATTTATTTCATCCCACTGTATACTACACTTTGATTACAGCCTAATAGGCAGAGAGGGAAGAAAGAGTAATTTGAGTGGCTTTGGCTGCTAGGTCAAAGAAAAAAAAAGTAGAGAAGGAGAGAACAGATACTACACTTGAATCACAGTCCAATATTTCGAAAATGAAGAAGAGAAAAGTGACATTAGTTGTTTGGCTAATGAATGCCGAATGTTTCCTCATCAGAATAAAATATAATATTACCATTAAATATGTGGAAAACATATTAAACTTTGATCACAGCCCGATGAGTAGAAATAAAGAAAGTGTAATTAGAGTATTATTGGCTGATTGGTCAATAAATGTCTAATGTTTCCTTATAAGGAATATTTTATTATTACCTTCAGAGAGAAGAGATAGTAGATTTTGTATACAGCCCAATAGTGAGAGAATGAAAGAAACGTAATTTGATCGACATTAGTTGCTTCGTAAATGAATACCGAATTCTTCGACAAATGGAAATGCCCGATATCTTGATTAGCATATATATTTCATGATTACCTTTCTAGATTTACTTGATATTAAGTTAAATCGCAAATATATTTACTATTTATATGAACGCGTTTTACTGGTTGCGTGAAACGCAGTATTGCATGGCACATTGGGTCCTCGGTAGTTATACCGGATTCACTGGCGAGGGGTCCTGTTAACGCGGCAGGATAGACATCCAGCAAGATTAATAAAGAGGTCCTGTCAAAGAGCGAATGGACGTTCTTTTAGGGTAAAACGCTATGAAGCAAATGGTATAGACTGGGTTCCATGGTCTTATATCCAACTAGCACGACGATGATACAGAATAGATGAGGGGGAGAGATTCCTAGACAAAATCAACGACCGTTGTGTGTGTGGGGTGGGGTTCCACCGTTGCATTCACCTACCACGAGCCTATGTCAAAAGTTAGCCTTCAAGTAACGCTGATATCGGACGAGGTATGAAATGGTGAGCAATGGTTCTGCCGTTTTACTCAAGACAGAAAATATCTCTACGCTTTTCAAGCCAGGTATGTGGGGTGAACTGTTCAAATGCTCCGTTTGATCCCATCTTTATAATTAAATTTAAAGTAACACAAAATAAAACTTTCTATTTTACTTAAAAAGTTGTAGTGATTTTTTTTTCTGAGGATTGCAGCCCTTTCCAGCAGATTCGCTATGTTATATTGCATCTTCTGCATTTTCATATGAACATTTTCAAATGAAAACATTAATAGCAATTTGTCACGAAAAGAACAAATTTAGAATGGGTCATCATAACATAATTTTTAAACTGTATGCATGCAACATACAATAAAAGACAACAAATAATGAATTGAATGTTATTTTTAAACTGGTAAATCTTACAAACATTAAGTTAAATTTTGATGGATATATTAGAATAAAATACAGTTTGAAAAGTTTTAATATATAATGACAAGTATAATTAAGGCTATTTTAATTAAAATATAAAATTAATTTAACGTAATTGGAATATTAGTATAATTAAATTCTGAATTTTCATTGACGAAAAAAATACTAATTAACAAAAAATGTCAAAATAGCAGGTGTTAAAATATCTAGAGTTACAAGCTAAACTATGTGAAAATATTAACATTTCGTAATTTTACAATACGAGGGTCAACGTTATAAATACTGTTTAATTATTCATTTCTGTTAACACAAACATACACAACCACACACACACACACACACACACATACACACACACATATATATATATATATATATATATATATATATATATATATATATATATATATATATATATATATATATATATATATATATATACATAATTTGTGTATTTATACAGCAATCATTCTTTCATGTATATTTCATTGAATACGACAGACAAGGTGCTTTTATTTAATGTTTTCAGTTTTCAAAACACGGTCAAGATATTGTGTCCATGTTCAAAGTTAACATTATTATTATGTTTTTTTTTGTTTTTTTTTTATCAATAAGGCTTCCATTATTTTTAGCCTTTTTTGCATAGTTCTATTAGATCTCATTTAAATATTCACGGAGACCTACCGGGAACTATTCGTAACATACTTGTTGAAAACCCTAATGTAATAGCATCATCTACATGTAAAAAAAAAGGCTAAACATACTGGAAGCCTTATTAATAAAAACAAAAAAACAACACTTAATAATATTAACTTTGAACATGAACACAATATCTTGACTGTGTGATGAAAAATGAAAGCATTTCATAAATACATACATAAAACAAATTATTTCTTATTTAACAGTTAAATATTTAATTCATGAAAATGGCTAAATGAATAGCCGAAAGCGCTCGGATAAAAATAACATTCGGACAGTTTTTTATTTAATTTATCATCCCCCCCAAAAAAAGATTAGATCGCATTAGAAATTGTATAAAAAAAAATAAATACAAGCACCTTGACTGTCGTATTTAATGTAATGTGCATATATATGTATATATATATATATATATATATATATATATATATATATATGTGTGTGTGTGTGTGTGTGTGTGTATGTATCTATGTACTTATATGTATATATAACGGCAATACCTAAAAAAACAAACAATGAAAAATCAGTAAACACAGAAACACAAGGGTTTAACAAAACAGATAAGAAACTATTAAAAAATTAAAACTAATCCTGGACCTGATTAACAGAATACTTCCCCCTCACCCAAAAAATACGGTTTATCAACAGTGCACTTCTTAAATTTTCTACAGCTTTTACAAAAATACTAACACTGTTCTTAGGAACCATCAACAAACAACATATCAAAAAATTTGGTGACTTAGACCAAAGTATATGAAACGTAATTATGAAAAAAACTTGGATATTGCGATCCTAGATATCAAATACTGATAAACATACCAATTACGAAATGTCTCGGCGAATTGAGAAACCACCTCAAAAAGTCCCGAAATAAACGATCATATCTCATCTTAAGACATAAACAGGAAAACAATTTTTACTGTGTAGCGTAAAATTCGAAATATGAAAAGAATAAAAAAAATAAAGTAAAAAAATAGCAAAATCGAGTAAAATATATTAATCTAAAAAATCAAGTAAACAATAAACAAATTAACAACACATTCCCGCCAAAATAACCGTTAAAGTTGATTATTCACAATGCAATAGTCTAAACACAATGCACCACCTACCTATTAATAGTCGAAAAAAACGCAACGCATATAGTCTAATATTTGCGTTAAGAATGAGACAGTTTTCGCCCCTGAATTTTGACTGCAAAATTTCTAAACTTTGTAACTAGATGGGATAATTGTCAATCTCACAAAATGTTTCATATCTAAAGAACCACTAAACTAATTGAATTTCTTTTTTCTAGGTTTGCAGATAATACCTTTAGCCATCTTGACACTATTTATCACTTAAAAACACTTTGAGTTATTCAGCTAGAAATGGAACAGGTTAAATTCATTTTGTGTCAGCCCCAGTATGTCTTCCAACCTGTTCAAGGGTTAGACGCAAAAAGATTATTCAGGCCATCAATAATGGTACCAACATCCATTACATTCATTTTCTGGCTTCCATCTTCTATTTCGGTTTAGAAACCATCAAGAGAACGAGTAATAGGTCTAAAATGAGGGACAATGAACGAAAGTAGTAAGCTTTTAATTGAATGTATATATATATATATATATATATATATATATATATATATATATATATATATATATATATTCAGATGCAAATTCGAAATGTTTTGTTGAGACATATGATTCTTTTTTCTGTTACACGAAATGTTTTCAGCTCTTAATATGCGTTGGCGAATTGCTGGAAGATTTCTTTTTTAATGAACAGCCAAGATGAGACTGAACTCCTGCTGAGTTACTGCTGTTTATTACAGAATTTAATAAGGTATTTACTCTTTTCACTTAGAAAACTTGGTATAGGCGATAGTTTGCTGGTAATAATTTTTCTTCTGAGTGTTTTTGTCCCACTAGTATATTTGGCAGCATTTCTTTTATGGGTTCCCTTTGTTTGTAGCCGCAGTATCAAAAAAATAAGCACCCCAAGATTTTATAAAATTCTTCACATGCATAAGTGAGAGAATAATTTGATCAAAATTTTCTAGAACTAAGAGCAGAACCTGTCTATATTTTTGATATGAAATATTATGTATACTATTTACATTATTCGGATTATTGTCCTCATCATTGTTACCATATTTATCACAACGTTTCGGCGCTTCAATATCTGTTTATATTTCTGAGATGATGTATTATGTACACTATTTATATTATTCGGACTACTGTCCTAATCATTGTCGCCATATTTATTACAAAGTTTCGGCCCGATCCTTCAGTATCTGTCTATATTTCTGAGATGAGATATGTACAATATTTACATTATTCGAACTATTATCCTCGTCTATGTCGCCATATTTATTACAACGTTTCGGCCGTTGTACGCTCCGCCCTTCTTGAGGTGGTTGGAATATCAAACTGAACCCTTTATTTTGCTCACAGGGGTAGAGTGTTCTAGTTCCACGTGACATGTCTAATAGATGTCACTTATCAGTTATCACCCGCTTAATTTCCTCTCCACCGCCTGAACCAGGTATTGAACTCATGCTCTTTAGGTCCTGTCACTGGATCTAACTAATGCCTTTATCCACTGCGCCAAGTGAATTGCATTCGACATTCCACCCACCTGAAGAAGGCCTGTCTACCTCCTGGGACGAAACTTTGCCGAAGGGCAAAGTTTCATCTGGATTCCTCTCAGCCAAAACAGAGAGTTCAACAAAAGACGCACACAGAGACTGCGTCCCGACTGCCCTCCTAGGAAGTCTCGTAGCTTAGTATTTCTGAAGGAGGAAGAGTTCATTCTAATGAAGATAGGTCGCCATAACAGATTTCTTATTCGAAGTCGCTATGCATTACACAATACGCAGGTCTTCCATGTAGGAGAAGATAAGATAATTAAAGTAAGTAACGGTAATTCTTCGCAGTTATATTGGTTCAGAAATTTTAAAATACCAACAAACGCCCGAATTTTTGACACGTCAGTGATCGTTGTAAAAAAAGAAATGAAAATAAAAGCCACAAAACATTAACATTACAAATATATTTGCTTTTATAATACGTTTTAATCTTTTAAGTTTGCTAGAATAATGTAAATCAGAGAAATGTCTGTAGTGGAAATTGTGCTACAAATATAAATCACAAGAAAACAGCAGCGCCACAAAAAATATCAGTTCAAATTCTTAGCTTAACATTCAACAATAGCTGTGCGAAATTCATAAGATTCTTTGCTTACCCGTTTCCTTACAATACAACTTTCACGTAAATAAATGTAATATTCCAATAGTTGTCTATCTGATAGTATTATTAATGCCCCGAAAGAATTGTAACATATAAGATTTGAAGTTGGTAGATGATATGACCATTTATTGCAGAATTGTGGCTTCTCTCGACTCTATTAAACTCATCAATGCTATGTCTGATAACATACATTCATGCGAGTCACATGCATACAATTGTTGTTAATATAAAATAGACAAATTTACAACCGTATCTCACGGGAAATAAAATATGTTTACACTCAGTGATTCCTGAAACTTTACCAATGTAGTTGACAACTTAGTTGTATTTTTTAAGCTTCCATAGAATATTTTTAATTTCCATACTGTTTGGTCTCAAAAGAAAAAATATATCTTCCAGGAAACAGGACCAATAAATAAATCGTTCGCTTTATCGACCAACAATACACTTGAGTAATAAAAACACGACAAGTTCATGCGATTTTGGTGCATAAAAATTCATATAATTACATATGAACACACGCCTATACAGACATATATACAAGAATATATGCGAATATATATATATATATATATATATATATATATATATATATATATATATGTAAATATATATATATATGTAAATATATATATATATATATTTATATATGTATATATGTATGTAAGTATATATATATATATATATATATATATATATATATATATATATATATATATATGCACAGACACAAAGACAAACTGATAAAAAATATAACACATACACACACACTTATATGCGGATATTGGCGGGTATAAATTTGAATATATAAAAAGTGTAATTCATTTAACGATGCATATATATAAGTAATCGTGCGTCTACACATATATACTTATACATATATATCTATATACATATATATTTATAAATATATTAGGTGTGAGGTTGTGTGTGCAGGTTTCTGCGTTTGTTTATGCGTGTATATGACTATGTAAATCTACAAAACTCTATATGCCAATCTGTGGAAATTTCAAAGAATTATAGTACATTTCAAGGAATCATACAAAAATGTTTAAAACCAAAATTTACATCTATTCAAAGAAAATAAAAATTAAGTTTCCATGTAAATGTCAGTGATACATTATGGATAAATAATTCTCTGTAATATATATATATATATATATATATATATATATATATATATATATATGAGCACACTTGGAAAGATATTTTATCTAATTTAGTACAAATTTTCCCCGTCAAATCCAATATATATATATATATATATATATATATACACAGATAGATAGATAAATAGATATGATTAGTAATTTAAGAGTGATTACATTCTTAAATATCCTTCTGATGATTGCTACCCACGTGAAACTATAAAGTGGATTTTGCAATTTATTATATATATATATATATATATATATATATATATATATATATATATATATATAAATATATAAACATATATATATATATATATATATATATATATATATATATATATAGCGCAATAATCTCATAAGTAAAATTCTACTCGTCCGGAAAACCCTGGGCACTTTGATATTTAAATAAATAAACCAATACCCAAGGGAAAAAAGGTACAAAAAAAAGAAAGAACTGAGAATATGTTACGTCAGCCGAAGACAATCGTCTAGCATCCAAGTTCAGAGTACAAAGATAAAAAAAAAAACGATACAAGTAAGTAAATTAAGTAAGTTAATTGCTCAATACGCTAAGTAGAGTCAACCTAATTCAATCTAAATAGCCAGATAAACCTAACAAGGTTTTACCTACGCTGATCGTCAGGGAACACTGATAAGTGTACTCTAACGATCTGCGTAGGTGAAACCTTGGTAGGTTTATCTGGCTCTTTCGGTTTACTTGTATTATTCTTTTAACTTATGTATCTGACATTATATATATATATATATATATATATATATATATATATATATATATATATATATATATATAGGTGCCCTTAAAGTTCGTGTGCACTTTAAAAAATGTATAACTTTATTTGTATTTGCGATCGAAATAATCTTTAAAAATGCTAGAAAGTTTAATGTACCTATTTTTAATTATATTTGGTTGGTGCAAAAATAATGTCGTTTTCTCACATAATAACATATGCGAGTAAACGACATTATTTTTGCACCAACCTAATAGCTAAAATAACTAATGTGATTTCAGGCATTACTGTAAATCCGGCGGCAAATGTTTTCCGTGAACTTCAAAATCGTATTACACATTGTATTGCTAATAATGGATGAGTTTTGTAAGCTTAAATTAAATTTCAATAAAACCTTAAAAAACATGGATTTACTTCTTTGTAATTCTTTTTTCAAATTTTTTCTATCGAAAATATAAATAAAGTGATAATTTTTTTAAAGTGCACACGATAAATATTTACCCTGTTCTTGAACATGTCAAGATAAAAGTAATCATGGAAACACCCAGTTGAGAGTCGGTTCCACAAAGGAAAAAAGCGGCTCGAATGGAACTTTCTTCTCACTGATGGATTACGTAATGTGGTATTTTCCTACTATATATGTGGCATGGAGCATTCTTACCATATAATAATTATCAATGTCTGTTTATTTATATATTTCATTTCCCATCTGTAGTGGGAGGGGAGTTGAACCAACTTTAATTTTTAAATTTTTTATGCTTCAGTTAGTTATGTGTCATGCGTATTACATGCTTAGGCTAGCAAGTATATTTGGATACGTGACTGATGAGGCAGATATTTTTCCCCGAAGTAGATTGCCATTTCATTTAGCGGTAGACCAATTGCCATCCAAATCTAGAGAACGCAGTCTCTTCTCTTATTTAACCATAAGTATGGTGAGAAGAAGATCCATACCTTTCCCAAGGGTATTAGCACGAAAGTTAATGCAATGGATTCAACTAGAAATCTCCGATTCCTCAATCCGTGCCGCTTATCATTACTCCACCGTGCCTACTTTGTATGTTTACTTTCTTTAATCGTTTTAATGTATATTTATTGGAATAAAATGTTTATCTTCATTTAAGGAAAATAAATTCCCGATCAAAAATAACCGTCAAATAAAGCAGAACGTTTACTCCTACGCTTCTTAGATTACAGTCATATTCGTTCAAGCCTTTCATGTGATGCATTCAGATACATTTGTCTATTAAGTGATATATAGAAATATACTTGTTGACGCCGTCTTAGTTGTGCTCTGGTTAATATTTTTCTTTCCAGTGTTATTTCCCCTTTTACTGTCATATTTAACGCATAAAATTTTTAACATTAAAATATTTTCAGCACGAAGCGATTTATATAATACCAGGAATAATCAATTAATTATAGAAACCAATTAATATCTAAAAATAGAAAGGTGACCGACTAAGCAAACAGTTCATTCGCCTCTATTTTATTTGTAAATTTTTATCTCTACTTTATTAAATATTAATATATTTTCAAGACATTCTAAGAGTTACTGTCATTTTTCACGGCATGAAACACACAGATATAAATAGGAATATATGAATGTACAATCTTTATGTATATGGGAATTTCATTATGCGTTTCTTTCTAAGTTTATACATATAAATATAACCAAATAATATTGAATCAAATATATTGAAAGTTGAAAATATATATCGGACGTCGAAACTGGCTTTTCTCTTCAGAAATCGGATATGATAATATTATTACAGGTTTACATTGAAGAGCGAAAAATTGTTACACTATGAATCACCATATAATAAATAGTTGGTCAATGTAAGTGGTTCCTGGGCGTTCAACCGGTCCTGATCCATGTCTAGGTGTCCAGAACAGTAGATTAGTCGCACATTTATGCAGATTTCTACAAATATCAAGGACTGGTCCAACTATGAATGAATTAATGAGCAGATTTCATCATTGTTATGACAGTTGAATTTTCGCAAGAAATATATATTGTAAGGCACTGTGGAATCGTGCATGGATTCCACCTATTTTTACGTGCACGCGCGCGGATTGCACCCCTTCCTTTCACGACCGGTTAGATATAGTAGCCTTTTGTTGCCGACTTCGACGTTGCTAGCTTCTCCTGGTTCCAGCTTGGACAGGATTTGAATTTTTCCCGCGCTTTCTCTGACGACACCGACGAACAGCGTTTTCAAGTCAGTTGCTGCTTTATTTTCAAGCTAGAAGGTCAACTCGTGCACCCATACGCGGGCCGGAATAACTAACCAAAACTTCAACATGTCGTGTGATTGTAACTTTTCTTCGAACAACCTGTTCGAACCTTCCCTCGTTTCTCTACTAGAAAACGTCGAGTTTGCGACACTGTCGCCATCACACTTTTATATTGGCCTTTTCCTCGCCTTGATGCGAACAACACGTTCAAACTTTCCTCCGTTTTCTCCTAGAAAATGTAGAGACTACGACACTGTCGTCAATACACTTTCCCAAGACCATCTCCTAGTCTTGATGCGAATAACATGTTCGAACTTTCCTCCGTTCACTGCCAGCGAACGTAGAGTTTTTCTTCACTGAAGATTGATGAACTTTTCATACACGTCTTTTGAATTCTAACCTTTACGAACCAGTTCTAAAAAAAAAGATTACATTACACACACATTTTTAAACCTCGCAGTCAGTATTTTTCCTTGTTGTGTACGCATACACTTTTGCACAAGTAGACTATTTTCCAGAACCTGAAGAAACTTTTTCCGCCTTAGCCATTTTGATTTTCGTTTTGGTGCGGAACATTAACATTCTACTAGTCACTATATTATACAATCTGCCTACTGGCTAAGAACAGTCCTTTCCTTTCTGATAGTCTCCGCCGTTTAAGCCAAATATTACTTCTTATTAAAATAAAGTTTTCCATTTGTTTTCCACCAGACTCGTGTCTGTCATTTCCTCATGGCTACCTTTTTTTTTGCCCTTTATGCACGTGTTGAACACAGTTATTTTTCTTTTTCTTTTTTTTTTACTTTGTTAGTGGATTCGGCAGTCGTAAGTAGTGTCTGGCACAAGGCCACCTTTTCGTGGCCAGAACTGCATGCTACCGGGTCCGCTACAGCACTACCCACTGATTTTTTATGTCTTGCTCAACTTTATGTACATATTGTCTCATTTACATCTTGCCGACTTGACGTCCATCTTCTGGTTTTCTCCGTCTATATTTTGGATATGAGTCATTCACTTGTTTTAAATTAAATTTAATTTAAATAAAAAATAAAACAAAATTCATAGCGGAGTTTTTGCAAAAACAATCTTGGTATGAACCGATTGCGATGTGTTTGATGAAATGCTTGACTGAATGAATTCATGAGCTGTGATTTGGTTATATTTAGTCTCCAAGTGTAAAGTGTAGCTCTGAGCATCCAAGTGTAGTTTCAGTCCAACTAGTGGCACCATGCATTAAAACTTTCTCTACAGTGGCGAAAACAAAAGACAGACTATCATTATTGTTTTGTCTATGTATTGGTTAATATATTGTAATGTATATGTCATCATTGATAATGGCTTATGTAAGACGAAAGCTAAATAGGAGTAAAAAAAAAACATGTATCAATATGGTGATTGTATTTCAATTTTTAATGATAATGTCATTCAGCTTATCAGACGATATGAAAAGAATTTACATAGAATAGATAATCTTTGTCTATATTATTTAATATGCATCGATGAAAAAATGCTGCCCAAATACACACAATATATATATATATATATATATATATATATATATATATATATATATATGTGTGTGTGTGTGTGTGTGTGTGTGTGTGTGTGTGTGTATGTGTGTGTGTGTGTTTTATTTATTTACTTATTTTTTTAAAGCTTAGCGCCCCGAGCAAGGCATGAAGCCACTAGTGTGCAGGGGGGTTGCAGAAGATTTGTAGCAAGAGCAGATAGGATTGATAGAAGAAAGGATGAAGGGAAGGGTAGTGTGTAGATCAAGGTAACTGGAGATGTCGATTGACATTACATTTGAATAGTTGGAGATTATAGCTATTATGGAAACAGTAATTGGGAAGGGTGTTCCACAGGCGAGAGGTGCGAGGTATGAAACTATTGGAGTAGAAGAGACGGCTACATTTTAAAGTTTCTACAGTGTAAGGGTGAGAGCAGGATGCCAGCCTCGTAAGGCGCTTGTACTCATGGAGACAGGGGACCAGGGAAAGCAGCTCATCGGAGCAATTGCCATGAAAGTATTTGTAGAAGAGACAGAGAGAGGCGACGGCGCGTCTGTGAGATAGTGGCTGCAGGCGAGACGCCAGATCAGGGCCAATCACATTACATATACGTCTCCGGATCTTGTCAAGAACACCGAGGTAAACAGAAGGTGCCCCAGACCATATATGGCAGCAATACTCCATACAAGGGCGAATGGTCGTTTTGTATATTTGAAGTAACGATTCAGGGAAGAAAAATTTCCTGGGGCGGCACAGAGAGCCAACTTTCCTCGCGGTGGACGATGCAATTGACTCAATGTATTTGTTCCATCTCAGGTGTGTATGTATTAAATGTGTTTATCATATTTTCATTTAATTCATATTATTTTATTTTCTGTTGCACCTGTTGTTATATTAATATGTTAATTGCAAAGCAAAGATTCATTAATATCTCTGAAGTTTTTCATAAATACATTTTTCTAGTTTAATAATTTTATAAGATTATCGAAATTAATTATATAAATCTTTTCTTCAAAAACAATTACGTTTACGAAGAAACACGTGACCAGATGAAAAATATATTAGGTTGTTGCAAAAATAATGACGTAACAATGTCGTTTTTTGATGTATTTTTATAGTCAAAAAACGACATTATTACGTCATTATTTTTGCACCAACCAAATAAATATGCGCAAGTTCCTAACGGAATTTTTTTTTTAAAAGTCGCAAATATGAAAATTGGAAAAAAAAAACTGGTATTCATGACATTTAGACATGTTTAAAATAAGATTAACCCCTTCAAAAATTGGGATTTGGATAAAATTACAGTTAAGTAATACTTTTGTATTTATATATAAAGTAATATCATTTTTTAAATATATTTTAAATTTTAACATAGTTTTTAATATATTGAGCTCTATATCAAAGTATCTGCTTTAGATCATACATTTCACACACACACACTTATATATATATATATATATATATATATATATATATATATATTAGCAAGAATTCAGATACAAATAAATTGCACATGTAAATGTAAAATAAGTAAAAGTCAAGTGAAAATCTTTTCCTGACAATTCGTTTCTTAACTTATCAAGTTTGAAATTGTATTTCGTCACTTGTAGACAGAAGCAAGGAAATATTTTATGTTTTAAATTTTTAATTATAGAAATCTCTAAAATATTCTAAAATCTTGAAATGTCAGAAAAGAAATTCTCTAGAATACGGTAAATCTTGTAATATTCAGCTTATATGAAAATCTTTAAATGTTTTTGCTGCTATTAAATATATATATTTTTTTTATATATATTAGGTTGGTGCAAAAATAATGCCTTTTTTGACGTTAAAAAATACGTTAAAAAAGACATTATTTTTGCACCAACCTAATATAATAATAATCTACTTATTTATTTGATAGGGTTTTATGTTTCATCTTTCGTTTATTTAATTTATTTACTGTTAATATTTCAAGACAGTTGTTCAGCGTTTACTTTTAATGAAAAGAAAATGGTTAAATATAACTTGGGAAAGAGACGCGTCTCTTTTTTTAATTGATATATTAGGTTGGTGCAAATATAATGACGTAATAATCTCGTTTTTTGACGTTAAAAATACGTCAAAAACCGACATTATTACGTCATTATTTTTGCACCAACCTAATATTTCAACAAATCTAGAGCTTCCCTTAACATTTTGAAAAGAAAATAATTTTCTCTTTTCATAATCCAGCATTTTTAGATCGAAATATTGATTGAAATCATTTCTCTATATAATTAATAATAGCGTTTATTAATCTCTAGATTATGTGCATAAGGAAATGTTACAAAATAATTCTTTGCACATGTTTTGCTAAAATCATTCAAGGAACATAAGTTTTAGCATTAAAAAGATGGGTGGGAAATTGTCCGATGTCGAGATGCCAGTTCAGAACTGGGAGCATTACAGACTCTTCTTTGTTGTTTTTTTTCTAGATAAATAGCAGAGGAACTAGAACAGATATAACAGCAATATTCAATGCATGGAAGCATTGTAGATTTATAAATGTGCAAGATGGATTCTGACAAAAACAATGTTTCTCGCCAGAATCCATCTTGTACACTTGTACATTTATAAATCTACCATTCGTCCGTGCATTGAATATTGTTGTCACGTTTCCTCTAGTGCTAATGGTATGTGTCTAGAAATTATAAACAAAACCAAAAGACCCTAAAAAATTGCACACCTCTGTATATATATATATATATATATATATATATATATATATATATATATATATCTTCCTCCAAGAACCCTTATCTCTTTACTTCCCGACTTTTTTCCCCTTTTTCTCTTTTTTCTTCCCCCCTATCATGAGTTTATCGATTAAATATGTCTATGTCTGATCCTTACCCAATCCTTCCTCAATATGAAGTTTTATAATAAAAAATATAAAAAATAAATTTTAAAACTCTATCTTCCCTCTCTAAATTCGACCATGTCACTCACGCCATTCCTCACCACCTTCTTTGTCAACTTATATAAGCTTAGTACTGCCAGTCAAAAGTGTAAATTTTAAATTCATTTTTCGTTTCACCTTTTGAAAGTAAAGACTGAAGATCCAGAGAAAAATAAAATTCTCTGGTGAAATAAATTATCACAAATGGAGCCTTAAAATTGTCTGTTTTTCTTTAAATTAATATATATATATATATATATATATATATATATATATATATATATATATATATATCAGTAGAGAATATTTACATATAAAATGGACAGTGAAGTCCACACCTAGCAGCAACAGTTGCTTAATGCTATTAACTTTATACTTAGTGTGTACACGTATTTCAATGGCTTTTTTTCTTACAGTGAAATTATCAGCAAGCGATCTAAACTGAGATTAATTTTTACAGTAAGGTTCACTCGAGGTTGTTAGTCTTGTGATTTCGACAGGAATCGAACATTTCTCCCTTATTCATCAAGAAAATCGTTTCTCTCGTTGAAAGCTTCTTTTACCCATACGACCAAAGAGGTCGCATTAATTGGACGGGCTTTAAATTACGTATTTAAGG
>OZ010595.1:99425669-99428169 GCA_963932145.1 Acanthosepion lycidas
AAATATATCGAAAGCCTTCTGCTGCATGCCATATAAATAAGAATAAATTTAATTTAAAAACTTGATTTGATTCGCATAAGCGATATTGACGCAAATGCCGGGTATTGTCATCGAAACCAATGTTTCCACAAGTAACTGTTATTAACTAAGCAATGTTACTAAAATGTTAAGTATATACTTGTAGGATCAATATGTTCCATATTTCAGCTCACCATCATCATCATCATCATCATCATCATCATCATCACCACCATCATCATCACCATCATAACCATCAACACCATCACCATCATCATCATCATCATCATCATCATCATCATCATCACCATCACGATCATCAAACTCATCATCACCACCATCACGATCATCAACATCATCATCACCAACATCATCACCATCGTCATCATTATCATCAACATCACCATCACCATCAGCCTCAAGAATGGGTGTCGTCATCGTGTTGGTGAACAGCTGACCACTTCCCTCCATATATATGGGTAGAAAGCCAGAGATGTAATCATTCACACATAGCATGTCTAGCACAAGTTGACTCGGCGATACCCATCCTACGCCACGGCTGATTTCTTCTAATATCAAGGCTTGCTTTGATCAATAATACGTAACGGATTATTCAATCGGTGGACCATTGACCTTTCCCATGCAACAGTCGAAGAAGTCCCCCGTCTAGCGATACCATGTCATCATCCAAAATGTTGCATACATAGCTATGGAGCACAGTCTACCCATTTCTGCTAGATGGTCAGTCACCTTAGAAGATTACAATTCATTTTATAAAATACTGCTTGTTTTTTTAGAGACCCTCCTTAGAAGCAAAACCTTGAATAGTTTATTAACCGATGAGCCAAACATGCAGCAAGTAGAACTGTGTGCCTATAGCATTTATAGAATCACCTGAAATGATAAAATAATATCTTTCTTCATATATGTTACACTTTTGGGTACCTTAGAACTAGTGAGTCAGCCAAAATGAGCTGACTCATTTTATAGTTCACCAATAGAAGGGTTAACCAATCAGAAGGCTCAAAATATTCAATGCCACGTGTATAAAGGCAGCCATGTTTTTTCCCGAATATTCACCGACAGCCACCCTTTGATATCGCAGACTGAAGAATTACAGAACAGCTGCTGGTGGTATTGGCTATATAGGCGGATTCAGTAGTGTTTGATTCGTGAGTATTAATCTTTAACGTTGTTTCCTTGAACAGATTATGTACTGCGCTGTATTCTATATTCATAGACTATGGGGAACATGGTTAACAATATATAGAATTTTTTTTTTTTTTTGGAGATGACTGGTATTATTATAGAAAAGGCTACATTCAATATAAATCTTATTTATAATAATATGCTAAATAGATCGGACTATAAAACATATTTATTAACCAAATATATATGAGTAAATAATTCATTTAGAATTTTATTATATGAGCTGTTTTACATTATGAAAATATCAGCTATTATTATGCTGAAAAGCTAAGTTCATATAAAATTTATTTATAATTCAATTCAAAATATATAGGCCTACAAATCATATATTTTTATTAATGCAATATATCTTATATATGAATAAATAATTACTTTAGAATTATATGTTATATGGCTCTTTGACATTATATAGCCATCAAAATACATTCTCACGTGGATTTCGTTTTTTCAATAATTTCAACTTTTGTATTTATTGCTTTAGATATAACGTCTTCCTTTATAGCTTTTAATAAATATTGTATATCTTCTGTTGCTCCTATAACCTATTCTCCCATCCACTTACTCAAGCTCTATAATTATCTTGTTTTCCTCTTTCCCTCTTGCTTTTTATCTGACCTGTGAGTATTAGATTTTCCAATCCCTCTTTTTTCATTTTATGTATTAGAAAATTTAGCCTCTTCTGATGTTACGTATCAGTTTCCTTCTTTATTTTCATTTTCGTCAAGACTTCATTGTTACTGACAAATTCGGTCCACATTATCCTCAGCATCCTTCTGTAGAACCACTTTTCTGTGGCTTCATTTTTCGTCTTCATCTTTGAAGATTAACGTCCTGCACTCAAAGGAATAATGGAGGACAGATATCAAATATCAGTCTAGAGCTCTTTGTACTCATTTGGTACCATTGTTCAGCTTTTGAAATGCTTCCTTGGCCATCTCCCTACACGCAATCTGCTCGTGACCCGATGACGGGCCGTCAATGGCAACGCTAGATGTCTTCTGATGGCAGCCACAAACAGGTCAACAGCAGGCCACCGTTGCGCATCTATCGGTCCACTGATGGTAACATTTCCAGGAAGAACATGCCGGCGGTCCGATAGCGGGCCACCAGCGATAAACGCTAGTGGCATGCCAGGCAGTGACAGTGGTGGTTTGCGTGTAGGGCTAATATGGCTTCGGATTTCAGTGTCACACTTTACGTCTTCTGTTAAAAGTTTTTCAAGATATTTAAATTTCCCTACTTATTTGATTTCGGTTTCTCCGTATTGCAGTTC
>OZ010595.1:99440669-99488631 GCA_963932145.1 Acanthosepion lycidas
CCACTCTTTTTTGTACGACTTGGCGCAGGCTATATTCTCAACTAAGTGTTGAGCAAAAGCCGATTCCATATTCATGGGGGAAAGATAGCATATTTTATCTATCTTACCAAGTCGTATTTTGGAAGGTACATGCTGATTGATTCTAGTTTCCAAATGCAAGGTTGTACGTCCTACATAACCAGCAGCACACTAGCAATTAAACTCATATACTAAATTACTCAATTTGGTGTAGGGCAATACATCCTTACGAAACGACGGAAACACAGACCTAGTTCGAAAAATGCTACGTAAAGCAACTGATGGGAAACAACCGGAAACCGACTTGCTAACCTGCTTAATTAAGCCTTGACCCCTATCCCCAATCCAGGGAATCTTCAAATACACCGGACATTTAGAAGGCCCCTGGACTTTAGGGGAATGAAATTCCTTAGTCTTCTTACTAATAATAAAGTCAATGAGGGCCTCCGGATAGCCATTACTGAGGAAAATCCCCCTAATGTTCTCAAATTCACGGTCCAATCTAATAGGAGAACAAATTTTAAGCGCTCTTTACACCAAGGTTTTAACAAGATTGATTTTCCTTGACGCAGGAGCAAATGAACGCCAATTCAAATAGAGACCCGTAAAGGTTGGTTTGCGATAGATGCTTGTAAGAAAACCCCCTCTACTACGCTCTACAAAAACGTCCAAAAAAGGCAGACAATTGTCCTTCTCCACTTCCATAGTGAAGGACAAACCTTTGTGCAAGGAGTTGAGCTCATTGAAGAACTCAACAGCCTCACATTCATTTGAAAAAGTTGCAAAAGTGTCATCGACGTACCTGACATAAACAAACGGTTTAGACACTGTGCCAAAAAGTAACATCTCGTGGTAGCCCACAAAAATATCAGCCAATGCAGGGCCAAGAGGGCGGCCCATATGGACCCCATCCACTTGACTATACATGACACTGTTAAAACTAAACTCCACTGAACTGGTACATAGTATCATAAGTTCTATAAATATATTCTTAGGAAAAGGAGGTGGAGTAATGTTACCTTCGTATAAAAAGTCTGCACAGATATTAATAGTTTCCTTTAATGGTACATTGGTAAACAGACGGGAAACATCAAAAGAACACATAAAATCAGTATCAGGGCAAGACTGTATGGCCTGTAAGCATTCAACAATCGTGAAAGAATCAGGTATACAATATTTAGTAGAAAATGTTTGGACCGGTTGTTTGACCTGCATAAGCCATTGAGCCAAAGAATGTTGGGATGAACCAATCATTGATAGTATTGGTCTCAATGGAACGTCCTTCTTATGAACTTTAGGAAGACCATAGAGCCTTGGTCTAAGGAAACCAGAAGGTCTAATCCTATCGTAAATCTCCTTAGAAAAGTAACCTTTTCTAAACAAGTATAATAGACGTTTCTGAATTTTAATTACATTTCTATACGTGTTGTCACAAGTTTCAACTGGACCAATTTTTTTGAACTTTTCTGAATCATTCAAAATAATCAACATCTTTTGGGTGTAATCTACCCGGTCCAGTAGAACGACACCAGCACCCTTGTCCGGTTTACAAATATAAATATCATTATTTGATTTCAAAGAGTAAACAACCTTGAATTGAGTTTTTGACCAAACAAAATCAAAAGAGTCAATAGGAGAATTACAATACCGATAAGCCATGTCTTTCAACCTTGACTTCAATGTAATAACGTGAACCGATGAACAAGGAACATGGTGTTTAAGTTGGAAAAACAGCACCTCAAATGCTGCCAGTGTCTCCTCTTTATCAATCTTAATCGGAGGAATACAAAATTGCAAGCCCCTCGACAAGACCGCACTTTCATTCTTTGAAAGGTGAAAACTTGAGTAATTGTAAATATGCTTAACATCAGTACCGAAATCACAACCATATCTGGAACGAATAAGCAATGTAAGCTGTTTTTCAAATTTAGTGTTAACCCAAACACACACACACACACACATATATATATATATATATATATATATATATATATATATATATATATATATATATATATATATATTAAATCCAAATTTATGTATAGTTATGCAAAGGGTCGTCGACTTATGCCGAATATCCGTTCCTACGGCGCGACATATCCTGATTTTTGACGTAGGTCGGAACTCACTTAAATAAGCATCCACGCGTCTGCCTTAAGCTTGGGGGCTATAATGAAGGGCAAAAAGTTCTCAAGAGAAAGACACAAACGTATGATAGCGAACTTAGCACAATCCAATATGGACTGCCATACAGCCCCGCGTGACGACGTATTATATTATGGGAGGTGGCGCCGTAACAACGAAACGCCCTACGTCGGGTCCGGCGTAACCCGACTACCATCAGTATTGAACATAGCATTACATGCCTATCAAGATTACTCACTATCTGGCCGTAGCTAAATTATGACTAATTTAAACACACACACTAAATAAAGCCTAAAATTAATGAAATTATTAATAGTATAAAGAAAATTCAAAAACACCAACTAGGAACACGGCCACAATATGCTGACCGTTTTTGGAAAATAAATTTTCAGAAACATCGCCATCCCTATAGATATAGATATATAAAACGATCTAAAGATTCAGTTGAAAAACAAATAACATAGATCCTTCATAATGACTAATAGAATAACAGAAAGCACTCGGATATACTGAATATTCGTACAGAGTTTACACCAAAAACGGACATGAACACAAGAAAAAGTGAAATCTTAATCGCATTAAAGAATAAGTAGTTTTTATTTAAACTTGTATAAATGGAAGATTGTTGCTCAAATGCACAATTATCTGTCTATATACGAGAGACATTACGTGCAAATTTTCGAAAGTGGTGAAAACATTTTCTGTTTAATATAAGAGCCTGTTGCCGAAAACAGTCTAATTTCTTAGCGGTCAGAAACAGAATATATACGATGATAAATAAAAGTAAACGAGAGAAGAAAGTACTAGTCATTTTGTTTCTTTAAAAAAGACAGGACTCAAAAGATCTGAATTGCCGACGTAATATTCTTCAAGCTGATTTCCTTCGGGAAATTAGGAAACATACTTCTTTTATGTTCATGAACCGTAAAAGGCAATTATTCCAGGAGGGTGATCTCATTTGATTATAAAATAAATAAAAAAATCAAAATGGAAATTTTCTGTGACTGAATATATTTTATAAGAAAAATTGAATTTATTACAAAAGAAATCCCATTGGATGGGCCAAAGATCTGACGAAGATTTAAACTTTAATTGATCGAATCAAACAAAACGGACGAAAATGCATTTGTTTACACTTCACTATAATTCTGAGACTAATAGAAATATTACATTAAAATATCTGGCTTTATACATTTTTATCCTCACAGATTACTTTTTATAGACAAGCAGGGAAATACTTTTTGATTTTACTTAATGGAAACAAGTTGGATTAATTTAAAAATATGAAAATATTTTCTATTTATAATACAGTTCAAAATAACTAAAATATAAACAAAAAATGCTTCAGCCAGTGTTAAATATATTGAATAAAACAAAAAAGAAATTCTTATTTCAGTCTTCTCGCAATATGTCATTAACAGAGTTTACTATACAACCTTGTGCAAATTAATTGAAACATAACAAAAAGTCCGTTATTATTTACATTTTTTCGTATTTTTCCAATGAAACATGACCCAATGCACACGTTAGTACTTAGTATGTCCATTCCACACAGTCTTTTGTTGGAGACAGACCACAGATTCTCGATTGGATTTAAATCAGGAGAGTTTCCGAACCAGCCGATATTACTGTGTTTTTCTCACTGGTAAGGCTTACCATTGTGTTCGTGTAGCGTTACAATGTTGGTGCTCTTTTTTGGAGTACGTCAATCGCAGATAATGGTTGTAGGACAATTAATCGACATTCGAACTAATGGTGTCCGGGTATGATAAAAATCTGATGCAATCACGGATGACGCAATATTTTTTAAGGACAAATTTCGTCAGACACGCCGAAAACAGATTCATAATACTGCACGCCAATGTAAATGAAGTAATCAGAGGACAAACAGAAATCGATTACACCAGTGGGTCTAAACATGACCGTATGATGAAAGAAAGGAAACTAAAGCGATTGTTTGATTAATTTGCACAAGGATGTAAATGACGTAATTGTAAAAGATCGCTTGTTTTTTTTTATTGTTTTTTTTTCTTACCCCATGCAAGGCAGTAAGGGCAAGACACACAAGAGGTTACATGGCGTGGAAGAATTATGAACAAAAACATTAGTAAGAGGAAAGAGTAATCAGGGGGGAAGTAGATAGCGATTGACATTGCATTTTATTTTTTGCAGATTGATGTTGGCTGAAAGCATGGAAACGGAAAGTAGTTCTACAATCGAGAAGTGCGAGAAAATAAACTGTTAGCATAGAATTTACGGTTCCATATCAACAACACAAATGTACATTAATGTAATCTTGACGTCTAGTACTAAACTTTAATTCATAAAATATAGGTACCATAGTAAAAAGCTCATCCGAACAATTACCATGAAAAGGTTTATAGTAATGTCACAGAATGGCAACCTTACGGCGGTGCGAATGTAACTGATGCCGAGCTGCCAGATCAAGACAAATAATATTTCTGATTCTTCTTTATTTTTATTTTATTAAGGCGCTCAAGGTAAATAACGGGTGCACCGAACCGCATGTGACAGCCCTATTGTAAGAATGGACGAAGTTTGAATATATTGTAGCATATAAAAACGAGAAATGATACACGGGTTGCATAATTGTTAGTGATAAAAAAAAAATGGAATCCGAATGTAATGTTTAAATTCCGTTATGTTTCACTCCTTTTGGCAGTATCATAATCATCTTCATTCCTTCGATTGCTTAAATCATCTGTGTGATATGGGGGGTGGGCAGATCAAACAGTGAAAACCTCCTACAAGCTGATCTGTTGAAGGTTGCTGTCAGGAGTTCTTTCACTGCTATGTCCGTCCACTGTTTGATGATAGCTGACCAACTCTTCCATTGGCATCCCCACCTGCGCCTGCTTTTAAAAGTGTCTTTGATGATGGTCTTGTAGAGACCGTCATGTCCTGTGACATGTCGTGTAGAGGCCGTCATGTCGTAAGACATATCCAAGCAGTGCCATCTTTTAACGGTTAATATCAGCGAGGAGAGATTGCTGTTGGCACACGAGACGTTTGATTTTGCCTCGGACATTGTCTTTGGTTTTGTGTCCTGATTATTTTATGCGGAAGATATTTCTCAGGCATTTGCTCTCGAAGACCTGAATACTTTTTCCTACCAAAGCCAGGAAGTTTCCGTATAGTAGCATGTAAATGAAATGTTATTTGTAGAGTTTGATCATGGTATGGAAGCTAATGTTGCCATACGCTATCTTTCATAGTCTGGACATTGCAACATCCTGGGTATGACGGTAAACGACATCCGCGTCCTGGGTATGACGGTAAACTACATCCGCGTCCTGGGTACGGCGATAAACTGCATCCAACAGCAAGGTCTCAGATAATGTTTTCAGAAAAATAATGTTGCCAGCTCTAAGTTTTTGAAACAATAATGTTGCCAGCTCTATGTTTTTGAAACAATAATGTTGCCAGCTCTAAATTTTTGAAACAATAATGTTGCCAGCTCTAAGTTTTTTGTAAAAAAAGTAATGTTGCCAGCTATACGTTTTTTGTAAAAAAGTAATGTTGCCAGCTATACGTTTTTTTGTAAAAGAGTAATGTTGCCAGCTATACGTTTTTTTGTAAAAAAGTAATGATGCCAGCTATACGTTTTTTGTAAAAAAAGTAATGTTGCCAGCTATGCGTTTTTTTGTAAAAAAGCAATGTTGCCAGCTATACGTTTTTTTGTAAAAAAGTAATGTTGCCGACTATACGTTTTTTTGTAAAAAAAGTAATGTTGCCAGCTATACGTTTTTTTGTAAAATGTGATGTTGCAAGCTATACGTTTTTTGTAAAAAAGTAATGTTGCCAGCTATACGTTTTTTTGTAAAAAAGTAATGTTGCCAGCTATACGTTTTTTGTAAAGAAATAATGTTGCCAGCTATACGTGTTTTTGTAAAGGAATAATGTTGCCAGCTATACGTTTGTTTTTTTAAAACAATAATGTTGCCAGCTATACATTTTTTATTCCATACAAAATAGGCATTTAAAATTCATATAAACTGGATTTGGCATTAAATAACCCACAGTGCCATAAAACCCAAACAAACTGGACATTGCAGCTATGGCTGTTGCGATCTGAGAATGGATATCTGCGCTGCACGTGTATGTTTGACAGGTTTGCTCCAAGATATTTGAGGCTGAAAAATTCCTCCAGTGGCTGGCAGTCAATGTTGACGCTGGCACTAGTGTTGTTTGTGATTTTCACCATTATTTGTATTTCCTGTGTTGAGTCCCATTCCATATGAGCCGGCTCTTTTAACGAATTTGTTGGTTAGGTCATACAACTTAATGTTACTGCCCGTTACAAAGCTAATGCCATATGCGAAACGCAGGTTGCGGACAAGACTCCCACTGGATATGTTGTGACGGTGGGCGGCTTCCTGTATTAAGCATTTTTACAGAGACAGGTTGGAGAGAGTAAACAATCCTATCTGACGCCGAATGTCGACTGGAAGTAATATCCTACTTGGTTGTCATAGAGGGCCTGTTAGAATTGAAGGAACCCCTCTTCTATGTTACATTCGCCGAGGACGTGCCTTTGAAATCAATGAAATTTTGAAACAAGTAACTCTAGTTTTGCACAGGTTTTTCTATGAGAAGCATACTGTCGAAGTTTTGGTCCACTGTAATCCGTCCGGTTCTTAAACTTGCCTACTCTCCTGAGAGTAGCTCGTTAGTATTGGATTTGGTGGCTGATCAGGCTTATTGTTTTATAATTCTGGCATTGCCTGTGATTATTCTTTTTGGGAGGAGTGTCAGCGGTGAGGGGGTCCAATCTTTTGAACTCTTCTATTTTCAAATCCATCGGCATAGAGTTGTTTCTTCACCTCCTTGTTCACCTGTTCAGAGGCTTCTTACTGCTGCCTCTACTTCCTCCCGCATTGCTGGAGGACTGTCCTCACCTATTCGGGGTACTGGTCGCTTGTAGTACTGAGAATCTGGATCGAGCCGTTAATTGTATACGCCGTTGCTTTATTCGGTCCCTCTCTGCAGAAATTCCTCTGGGGTTACCTGTAGTTTACAATTTTTGTCATCCATGACAGCAGTTTTTGGCGGATTAATCTTAGTGACGCATTTGGTCGTATTAGGTTGGTGCAAAAATAATGTCGTTTTTTCACATATGTTACTATGTGGGAAAACGACATTATTTTTGCACCAACCTAATATTTTATACCTCCTTGCTGTCAGCAAATCTAATATCCTTTTGCATGTGCTCTTTGCTCATCCTCTATCGACTCTTTCTTTGGAATAAATGAAAGGAAACTCTGGAGAGTCATGTTCGCTACGCGCTGAAGTTAATGGTATTTAGAAAATGCGCCTGAAAAATAATCATATTTTGGATTTTAAAATTAAAATTAAAGTAAATAATTAAAGTTTAAAAGTACCATTGATATTTTTTTAAGCATGTTATCCCAAGATAAGCTATACTGCCACCGAGATGGAAGGGTTTATTCAGAGTGAGAGAAAAGAAGAAGTTATTTAGGTGAAAGGGCAATAAAAGAAGAGTGTAAGCAAGACCGAATATGGCGATTGACGTTGCATTAAAGTAGGCGATAGAGAAGTAAGAAAACAAAAGAGAGGTCCACGAGCGAGAAGTGTGACAAAAACTATTAGAATATAACTTACAATTTAATTTATTTCAACAGTAAAACGATGATGCTTAGTTGCCAAATTTTTACGGTCTTGGTGTCATAGAGGAGAACACATTTAAATAAATAAATATTTATAAGAAAATCAAAGAGAAGCCACGTGATGGCTATGTAAACGTGACCGAAGTTTAGAAGCCCGGACACGTATGATATGGCAACAATATCAAATGCACAGCGAATGGTAGATTTATAAATGTGCAGCATGCATTCTAACTTCCACCTCATAATTAACCAACTTTCTTTACAGTAGACTTAGCAATCGATTCGATATAATCACTACACTTCAGTCCGTTGGAAAATATGAGACCATGAAGTCGCAATGAGCGCTCTTCTGGAACCTATAATTTAAAGAAAAAATGTCCACCTTCAGTGTTAAAAAATAATGAGCTGTAGATGTCACATGCAATATTTCACATTTTGTATGTGTGTGCACATAGATAAAAGTTTACTAGCGACGGAAATTGAAGCGATGTACTGAGTTCAAACTGTGAGTCAATGATATTTACGTTTTTTTTTTCTTCTTCACTTCAATGCACTTGGAAAATACATTAACCTATTAATAACCTAGATTAGTTTCTCTAGTCGTAGCAACAAGTAGCAGTAGGATGGGATCTGACAAGCTGTCGTAAACAGCAAAGACTCACTGTCACAGCGCTTGCTCTACATCAGGTGCCTCTTTTATTACACCTGATTTCGCAGATGTTTGATCGTAGTAGCCTTGTTGTATGTCAAAAAAGAAAGAAATTGTGAAAGAAAAAGGGTATTTATTTATTACAAATTTATATTGCCAAAATATCGCTGCAGGAATTTTACTTCTAGAATCCAACTGGCTATGATAACATGACATATATGACTGCATGTGAGTTACTACTACGCATACATACTATCTGAAATTGATTCAGCTTTTGTATTATTAAAAAAAGGCTATATATAACACAGGCTCCTTAGACCCCGTCGATTCTCTCGTATATACCCCAGCGTAGTTTTATGCATTCCAAGCCATTATGCCGAATTTCTTTCTGCCTATTTATCAGCTTTTCCTCGTAATTTCTTCAGTCAATTTACAGAGGGAGGGAAGAAAATATACGTTACAATGCGGCTGACAGCCTTGGATGAAGCGAGGTTATGATATCATTGCGATTCAAGTGGTAACAAATGGCACATTCTCAGTTAAATTATGTTTTCCTGCCGACTGAATAAACGCACAAGATGGTACCTTATTTAGACATGCTCATTAAGGTTGCCAATAATTTAAATTCCAATTATATCAAGTCCACGCAACCGGTTCGAAACACATGGAAATTTTCTAGACTCTATCTTTATCCAAATAGGATTAAGTTGATCTGAGAATTATGTATGAGTATTTCATCATAAGTTACACAACTTTTATTTTATTTTATTATATTATTATAATGATATTTTATTATATTATTATAATGATATTTTATTTTATTATAAGTGACAAAATAGATTACGCATTCGTTTCCTGTAAAAGATTTTGACTCTGGAATTTCGATTTGTTTTACCGTTAATAACCTTAATGAATTACATCATACTACCAGCATGGTATAAAAAAAATACACGACTTCCTTTTTCTCCGATGACTAACGTGTCATGTAAGAACTGAAAGTACACACGATTTTCTAATTCCTTTTTTTCCCCTCTAGATAAATGATACCCAACGTGTGACACATGCCCCACCAATGGGGCATGGTAATTTTTTTTTTGTGTGGAAATCATATGATGAGCACACTTCGGCTTACATTACCAACGGAAAATGGAGACAATTCGAGAATGAGTTATTAACAGTAAATTGTATTCTAGTAAGTCTGAGTGAGAGTATTAATTTTAATACCTGTTAATACATACGATGCATATACATTACGCATATATAAAAAAAATAATAATGTTTTCTGTGTATATACGTATAGGTGTCATTGGCATACAGGGTATTTGCCGTCTCTCCACACTTGCGTGTCTTGGTCACTAAAGGAGAGAGCGTGATGCATATCGCTGGAAGAGGCTATGTTTTGTCGGTTAATCAGAGCCTGTGAGCATTCAGTTTGCTACCTTCATATAAATTGAAGTAAAATTTTGAGTATGTAAGAATTAAATATTACAGAGGGTGCAGCAGAATTTTAGAAATACCAAAGTGGAGGATGGCCCAAAATCGGTCGGGAACCAATGCTATAGAGCAACATTAAACCATATTGCACTTGTTTTTCTGAATACTATTTCACTCCTTTTGACTTTCAGAATAGTGGCTGACTGATGGATTATATATCTTAAATATAGAGATGACAGAAGCATTATTTAATCAATATAACATACCATATGGCCCAAAAGATAACAAAAAGAACACTTAACGACATGAAAATTATGAATCTGTATAAGATTAGACTGGAGCGAAAAACATAATATTAGGCATAAATATGATATCGAGGCATAAACGATGCAGTAAATGCAATAACAATGGATGAACTTCTCTACAGCGAACGGAATAAATTGAAGGCAATTTCTCAATTTATTTATCACAAATAATGCGTGTGTAGATAAAGGCAATATCCGTAGGAGAATCAGTGTAATAAACAGGACCAATCGATATGATATTTATAAGAAACTTGCTCAGCAAATAAAACTGAGCGTTCAAATAACATCACTAAATAAGAAGAAGCGGGAATGAATTCAATTAAATGTAAAAAAAAAAAAAAGAGAAGAAGAAAATAAATGGATTGAAAGAAAATGAAGAAAATAAAAGTGAAAGGAATGGAAAGGAAATAATAAAGAAATGAAAATCTATAAATAAATAAATAAAAAGGTGAAGATAAAAAAGAAAAGAAAAAAAACATAAAAGAAAATGGATTAAAAAAAAGGAAAAATAAGGAAAGAAAAATATGATTTAAGGGACACCTCAAAAAGCGGTAAAAGAGAAACTATGTAAAGAAAGAAGATAGAATATAAGGGAAACAAATGAAAAAAATGAAGATACCAAAGAAATATCAGAAAAAAAAAAGCTTATAAAAAAATAATTATGGAAGAGTCGAAGTAGTAACGAATAAAGAATGAGAAATAAATTGAATTTTCCAATGCATATATTAAAGACTTCTTTTCAGAAACTTTATATTTAATAACAGACATACCAATGTATCGAAGTTACTCAACACAATTAAGTTATTGGCCCGTAAACTCATGCATTGAAAAGTGGTAATAGCAAGAAAAGAAAAAAAAAAAGAAAATATAGTATTTTTTTTCCTCTAGACAATTTTTTTAAAATAATTAGCATTGGCTTAATGTCTGACAACTCTGAGCTATACCGCCATTATGTAATTGAAGAAGACTTAACGTATATCCTTCTATTTTTGTAATATTCTTAAAATCCGTAGACATCGTGTAAAAGAATACAGTCAAGAGTAATAGATGTCGGCCGATATAATACAATCAGGATAGAAATAGTGTCATAAAATATATCTCTATATTTCCTGAGATAACATGTTTTTGGCTTACATTAAACTGTTAAAAAAGCCGATTAGTTTATTAATGACGCTTTTGCTGTAGAAAAAGAATAAACAAAGGTTGTTTTGTATTACATTGATATCTTAAAATTGACATTTGAGAAGGAATTGAATTTTATCCAAATGTCATTTTATCCAGAATGTTTTTGATCGGTAGAATCTGTAGTAAATGGTAGAGAATCAGTAGTAAGGTTCCTTACGATATTATTTTATGACATCTAAGAATTATTGAAAATCATTGAAAATGAGGTAAAGGGGAATGGTTTATTTTTATTTTTTGTATTTCAATCGAACAACGAAGAACTATCTACGTGCATCTTTATTATCAATATCATAAAAAAATATAAAAATGGGAAAAAAAACATGTTTAAATTTCTTCCATGTTTACATAGCAGAATCAGCAAAATTTCTCACCTACATAAGTTTTACATTAACCACAAATAATTGACTACCAATTGAAATATTTCCTTAATTGTAAAATAACTATTTCACATAAAACATATAAAATATTATACTTTACTAGTAAATTTCCTATCGAGGTTTGCAAACAGAAGTAAGCTCAATATAAGTTTCACGTTGAGTGTTAGTTAATTTATATATAGTCCTACAAGCCATCCAAACTCAAACGAAAGGAGAGATAAAAGTTTTAATTATTATTAGACTTTTATGCGTGCGTGTTTCTCTCTCTCTCTCTCTCTCTCTCTCTCTCTATCTATCTATCTATCTATCTATATATATATATATATATATATATATATATATATATATATATAAACGAATAAAAACAAAGAATGTCGATTTAGCTATGATAATAGAGGATCGTCATTCTGTTTTTTTTTCTATTTTGATATTACAATTGTACAAATCTCTTTTTATTTTATCTTTTCTCTTTTAGTTTTAACCTGTCTGTTTTAATCAATATTATAAACTTTTAAACCCGTTTAAATATATTTAAATACATCAATTGGCAAATTATTAAACAATAATTCATAACATTTAAGATATTACATAAACGGAAATTATGTACAGGTTTGGAAAAGAAGGAATTTGATAAAATAAGAATATAAGCTCCTTTTCTTTAAGGACAAAACAAAAGCCTTCGGATAGGTTTTGAACAGAAAAACACTATTTCATAGGATATTACCAAACCATGAAGAGGCATGTTAGAAGAGAATTGAGATAATCGTAGGTTTTGAAAAATAAATTATGGCAGACAAGTACAAAAGTTTACTTGTAAGATAAATAACAAAGCCAGATCTCAATCACTACGAATGATATACTGGTAGATGCAGGCCAAAAAAGTTAAATAAATCAAATTAACTCTTTTTTACGTATGATTGTGTGTACGCCCGTATCTGCATTATTGAGGGTGGTTTCTGAAATGTAGTTTCTTCTAAGTTGAAGCCCTGCGTCATTAAATAACGGGAAGAAATAAAAAATAGTAATAGTTATAAATATTGCATTAAAAAACAAACAAAAATAACGTCATGGCGTTTGTCTCAGAATCTTGCGAAAATATACGGCGAGACAGGCACGAAAGAAAATGGATGCCGTGAAAAGTAAAAAATCCGACCATTTTAAGACGTGATGGATAGTTGGAAACGACTAGCCGACTCAAGGAATAAGCAAGATGGTGGAAAGCGAAACAATGAATCATATTGTACAGATAAAACATGAGTTAGGAGAAGTTCGTATCACGAGGCTGGAATCGACTGACACACTTACATACAAAGAAAAGGAGGATACTTTTAGTGAGTACGGGCCTGAAACCTGCATTTAAGATGCCTAATCAGCCATGAATCACGGGAAAAGTGTTTATAAAAGGCGAAAAGAGCAATAAAACTTTCTTTATGATTTATGAAGAGACGAGTGGAAAGAGACGGCAAATATTCAAAAATAAGCAATGTGAGCCATTGATTTACTTTATAAATACAATTAAATCCCTTTCATGCCCGCTAGATTTCTCTTTATCAATATATATATATATATATATATATATATATATATATATATATATATATATATATATATATCTGTGTGTGTGTGTGTGTGTGTTTTAGATTAACATATAGACATATCTAGGAAAATTATACATTCTCTATTTTCCACTGTTCAACTATCTATATGTGGTCGGTGTATCTGGATAAACACATTATAACTTCCTTTCTCACTCTCAGACTATATCTCTATACTAGCACGTCTAATCAGCCCTCCTTCCAAACGCTTTCTCAGGTAAATATGCCTTTGTTCAAACCTGTAGTATATATTACATATATGATGAGCGGACCTTAGTTTTTGGGAGAGGGTGTATAATCTTATGTGATCAACAGTTTGAAAAAGGTCCGTACTTTTAAATCCTCGGTCACGATGACTGTTCAGATTGGGCTAGCACTGCAAACAATTAACAGTTCCATTTAATAATTTTTTAATCATAACGTTTAGTTGTGGTTTTGAAGCATTTTCCAAAATTCCCGCGTGTTCGACTCGCTCCTGTCAGACGACAGTATCAAGAAGTAAGTTTCCTAAATAAATGATAATAGCGAAGCAATCACTACAGTACCACGCGCACACTTGGCCTATATATATATATATATATATATATATATATATGTGTGTGTGTGTGTGTGTGTGTGTGTGTGTGTGTGTGTGTGTGTCTGAGAGCATTGACGTCAATACTCAGAGGCAACAAACTGTTTCATATCTAAAAGCAATCATCAGGCCACTTTTTTTTTCTTGACTATTTATATATGGCTTATGGGTGCATTGTAGGTAGTCTATTCTGAAGGTCATTTTGTCGGAAGTGGTTTGTTTATTATTTATTTATTTGGATTAATTTATTTGACTTGTTTTTCTTATTTATATGTTTTATATATTTCTATTTATTCTTTTCGGCTTTTTAAGCAACGAAGTATGAATTTTGAGATGAGTTCTGATATCCCTCTCTCTCTCGCTCTCTCTCTCTCTCTCTCTCTCTATATATATATATATATATATATATATATATATATGATATTTAACCAATTCACATATACCTTATATATTTACAAACAAATTAGCCTTAGACGTGCAATAGATGTGGATATTAAAATGTGAGCTTCTTTATGCGTATATATTAACTGATATGTAAATTCGTGTACATGTGTTCATGTATGTGTAAGGGCATGTGTGACTGTATGTACATAGGAGTGTGTGCTGGTTTAATGTACAGATAACTATATGAAAGATTTTCTTACTCATTTTGTCTCTCTAACTCTTACTCTCTTTGTCTCCCTTTCTATATATGTGTGTGTCCGTGTATGTCTATGTGTCTGTGTTTGTGTATATCAATGTGTGCGATTATGGTAGAGTTTTAGTGTAAGATACACTCGCATTATCTCTGTTCCTTTATCCCTCACTTTTCCTGTAGATACAAACACATATCTATAGTACATGCATAAAGAAATTAGACTGAGGACAGTACCTCAGCAGTGACTGTCTGTTTAATGCTGAAAATCAATCTTGAAGCCATGAAAATTCCACTTTAGCATGAAACAGATTGTCTCCAATGGATGTTGATACCAATCTCCACTTAAATCTTTCACTCTCTCTCTCTCTTCCTCTCGCTCTCTCTTCCTCTCTCTCTCTCTCTCGATATATATATATATATATATATAAACTACAGCTCACTTGTTTGAGGCTATTCCTGGTAAATTTTTAAGTTGTCCCAAAGTAGTTTTTTGTACTTTAAATAAGCGAGAATTACTAAACATGGTAAAAAAGTGTGGCATTACGTTTTATTCGAAATTTTATTATGACAAAAGAAAACAACTCACTTAATGATTAAGTTTCGCTCCCATTAAAATACCCTTATTTAGCCGTGAGCAATGCAGCATAAATTTTGCAAAAGTTTCTCAAAGTATAATTTTAACAATTGATACTCTGTATTTCAATGAGTCTAAGAGGTCGTTTTTAAAGTATGATTAAAAAATCTAAGATATCACTGTTTAATTTTTTATTATATTGTATTTTTATCCTTTCATATTTTATTATATTTATTATATTTATTATATTATATTTAGTACTTGAAGAAAAATAACAGAGTATGAATTGTATCAAGACAGTGGCTCCTGAAATACTCTGTCTGACAACATGACTCTGCACCATGTCACAGTCGCGTCTGTCAGACACTTTCTGCGAGCACATACCCCCGTATATCTAGCCACCAAACACCTCAGACTGGTACGCACTTGATTATTATGTGTGGGGCGAAGTTAAGCGAAAGACAAATAAAAAAATAAACACCCTGTAACACCAAAGATGAACTGAAGGCAATGATTATGGCAGCATTCATCAAATTAAACAAAGAGACATCCAGAAGAGATGTAGTAGATTCCGTCTGTGGGCCGTGGTTGAAGTCAATGGAGATTTTATTGAATAGATTTACTCCTTAATATTTGAAGATATTTTTGTTTAATTGTCGTAAATATATCTATTAAAATGAGATGTCAGTGTTATTTTCATTTTTGCGTCATTTAGACGATAATTTATCCATCGCGCCCACTATATGTTTTCTAATTTATTACAGCTCACTTATTACTCGCCCTCTTAACACTGTTTGTAAGTTTGTAATAACAATCCCAAGTATTGAACATTCACATTTACTATATCAGCAAACATCTATAATAGAAAATTTAATCTACTAAGATAAGCTCCTGAAACAAGATATAAAAGACTTAAGCGTAAAGTTACTTTTTGCATGCTGCTGATATGCTCGAAGTAATCTTCTTCTCTTTCATTACTGCTGATGAAACTTTGCTGTCATTCTCTATATTTATTTATTAATGGGTACCATATGCTGTTAAATTTCAGACAGGTGGCTAAGGTGGTACTGCCACGCCTAGCGCCACCAGCTGTTGCCATCGGACATAGTATCGTTTTTGTAAACGTTTCAGTCTCTTGCTATGTCTTTTTCCAGCTGCATCTGAAATTTTCAAAGTTGTGTTAAAATACACAACGCGCTCGTACCGACCGTTATTAAGGACGTAGAATGGAAGGTAAACGGATGCGTTTCCCGTGGAAATTGCATTGCGTTGCGAGCATCGTTTTACTTAAATTTATCTACATTGGATCTTAACCAGATCCAACTCGATGCCTGTTTAGCTGTGGTCTGGACACGACGTTGTCACGCTTTAGTTTCCGGTTAGTGATACTTACCTTCAAAAGGCAGGAAAAGATTAACCGTCTAAGGAATCCACGGCACCCGGTCCTCAATAGATAGAACATGACATGTTCATCCCTTTTCTAAGCAGTTGGAAATTCTTATTCATATTTCTATCCAGGGCATTCATGGTCTGTGAAATGGTTCTATGTTATAACGTCAATTAATGGATGACACAAAAATGAATTTAGAATATAGTAGCCAAAAATTCAACCAAAAACAATATAAAATATGATAGGATTTAGCCAACATATTTTTCACTATATTGTCATCATTCAGCTCTTGAAAATGATTGACACTGTTAAACTTACTCAAACAAATTATGTTCTTCTAAATTTTATTTACAAATTTTATTTGGATGTACACCTAAATAAAAAATGAGAAACATAAAATATCCAACAGGGAAGCTTAGTCGAATTCAATTGATAAGACATAGAACGGTTGGTCGCTTGTTACTGAGTATACCCATGATCTATAGTGGCTAACAATTGCGCCTGAGCGGACAGCTGTCCGATCAGATATTTCTTTTTTTTACTTCAACACCCACAGAGACAACATATGGTTATTACCGTAAAAAAAGATCTGTGTAGATCTTTATTACAGTTTCTAGAAGAGCGAGACCATAATCACGCGAGATCAGTAGTTGAAAAAAAAAAAAAAAATATACTGATTTAAAAAAACTTACGGTCCGCCATAATTTCGTGCTAGCTAAAATATCAACAGTTTTCGAACATTCGTATAAACATTATCGTGAGCGTACACACGCGCACACACAGACATATATACATATGAATACATTTATATCTCAAAAGATATTTCTAATAGGCAACAATATTTGTGTAGACGATACGTTTATTAAACAGTGTTTATTTCGTCTACCTCATTAGAAAACATAACAAAAATATATAACCTTTGGCAGGATTCGAACTTGCATCCCTCATTGCAGCAGAAATCACTGCCTTACCTGGGGTGATTTTCCCTTCAGCTACGGTGAGAATATATTTGCTTAATAAAGATTCATATTTTCATATTTTCCCTAAAACCATATCTGCTCAGTTTCTTATCATTAAAGTAATCAAAGCAATTTCTATACAATTAATGGATTTTATCCACGTGTTTTTTTGTTTGTTTTTTTACGGCAAACGTTATTTTTAGTGAACACCATTTTTGGTAAAACAGTGGTTATTTTCGTTATCGGCCTCCCCAAGCGATAAAACTTTAGAAGGAGAATGTAAGAGAATGCACGACCAACAGGATATATATATATATATATATATATATATATATATATATATATATATATATATATATATATATATATATATATATATAGTTGTAAAGACTGCTATATTTATGGGATAAAGTGCTCAATATCAGATGCCGATGTAGATATCAATATAAAAGTTAATATTGCAGTCAACACTAAGAGGCGACATCCTGTTTCATGCTAGGCGAAATCGTCAGGTCGGCCTGACGATTACGTCTAGCATGAAACAGCCTGTCGCCTCTTAGTGTTGACTGCAACATTCACTTTTATACATACGTACACACACACACACACATACACATATATATATATACATATATATATATATATATATATATATATATATATATATATATATATATATATATATATATGCAATTCTAATTTTAATATGTCATCTATACTTATGAGGAGGCAACACCGATGACGGAACATTTTCAGATATTATCCATGGGTTTATGATCGCTTAAGGCGTGAAAATAACAGTTAACCTATAGTATTGTTTGCATATCTAAACAAAGACGGAAAGCCTAAAACCAACATGACTCACCATCAACTTCGATGACACGGACACCTTGTCGTAATGACAGAAATATTCTCTTGTCAGAAATCCCACGGGGAGCCAAACGTCGTCGATTCAAGAATCAGGTGAAAAGTACCTTGCTGAGCACAGAAACCGATCCGGTCAATTAGGAAACGGAAACAGCAGAAAGATCCAATTGCTGAGGAGCAGTGCACGAAAAAATCAACATCCTTCGAAAACATCATAAGAGAAATAGAAGAGAATATTTGATCCCAAAGAAAAGCCAGAGATCTCAATACACTGGATCCTCATACCCTACCATGCGAGGACTTCGAACCTCTCTTCAGATCCAACTTGGGACTTATTTAACATAAACGGAAATGTCGATAACGGCGATATCCCCTCATTATATCAGTGAGTGCATGTGCGTAGGTAGGACGACAATATTTCTTAATACAGCGACAATACAAAATAAAAAATACACAGCTGTTTAATATGCTTTTGGTATTTTAACAATGTGTAGCAGCAATAACTTTTTCGGAGAGATAAATTTCTGCGACGTGATTTTCGCAACTGTAAAATGGTGGCCTATTCTTCAAATATCAAAATTATTTGATCGGTAAGAGCCCAGGGTAAAATAGTGCAATATCATTTCGTCAGAAATTATTTCATAAAAATGATTGACTACTTTTATCAAGAACCAAGTGTCAGGAAATGTCGGAGTCGACAAAAAATGGACCGATGAGGGAAATGGCTGTCCATTCTTAATTTCTCACTTAAACATGAAGTGATATATTGTGTGTTGTCTGGTCGTTTGCGTACAAGGTCGAGAAAGCCAGTTCATAGGAAGGGCGTTGCTGTTTTTAATACTAGAAGACACACACTGTCTTTCTGTTGTTTTCATTTGAAAATGAATAAATCAATTCGGATTGTTAAAATCGTACAAGCATTTGTGTTCAGTTAGTTTGTTTTTTCTCTGAGTTAGGTTATAATAGACGTGCGGTGTTGGGTAATGGATAACGGATCAGAAGTCGGATTCGTTTCATTCATTTATACACAAATGCCCTTGAACATGTGTGAATCAATCTCTCATCCCACCAGCTATGGGTTGAATAGCAAGACAGACTGGTTACCAACCAGTCTGTCGCAGAAAGGCAAACTAGTGCGGTAGGATCATCTGCTTCGTCAGTCATGAATCGAAAGAGATAGGCTCGCCCAACAGCGTTAAAGTATGGTACTTGCCTTGACTAAATCCATAATTGTATTACTCAAATGATAATTTATGTGAGGATTTATGACTTGTGGGCACATTTTAAAGTACATAGGATATGCAAGTAACATTATTTTGATGACAGACACAGAAAGAAATCTGAAAAAAATCCAGTTAAATATTTGAGGAAAGCGGGAAGAAAGGACTAAATGAAAAGGACAGTATATATATATAGTTTTCAATAATAATAAAAAAACTAGATGCGAGTAAGTAAAAAGTCTGTCAGGAGGTTGTTAACAGATGATAAAAATGTGACGTCAAAATGCGGAGATACATTGGAATAACGACAGATGACTTATAAAATCTAAACAATGTATTAAAAATCAGGAATAATTCGTTAGCAACAAAGTATTTTTGTGTAATATCAATAGCACTATATGGGTGTGACTACTGGGCATTTTCCTCACTGATGTAGTTGAAACCTGTTTTCTTTCTTTCTGCTCTTTTTTAATCGTCCCCCCACCATGTGAGTCAGTAATGCCACTAAGACACAAGTGGTTACAGGTTGTGGAAGAAATAGGAACAGAAATATCACTAATGGGCGGGAAGAGAAAAGAATAATTAGGAAGATAGGGGTAGCATTAATTTTATGCAACTTAAAGTTTGATTGAAATCATGTAGACGGAAGTTCGATCCACAAGTGAGAAATGAATGAAAAGAAACTGTTAGCATAGAATTTACGGTACATCTAGCCAGCTTAAATGTAAATTGATGAGATCTCGACGTCAGTCTGGTTTGCGTTTAAATTCAAAAAGATTTGGTGACATACGCAAGCGCTCATGCGAACAATTACGATGGAAGTATTTATAGAAAATGCAGAAGGAGGCAACATTACGGCGGTGGAAAAGTTACTGATGTTTAGCCACCAGATCACGACCAATAATATAGCTGATTCTTCTTTGAATTTTATGAAGAGTCTGAACGTAAAAAGCATGTGTGGCAGCAATATTCTATGCATGAGTGAATGGCAGCCTTATGATATATTCTGGAGATAGAAAATTGTCTCGCATGACACAGCTGTCCTATCAGTGGATTCAATATAGAATCTCCACTTCATGTCAGCTGAGAACGTTAGATTGAGAAAGCGTAACGAGCTCATGGAATTCAGAGAGTGGTCTCTCAAATTATTAATGGAGAGAATTTATTTTTGGCGGTGTTAAAATTAACAAGCAATTTTATTCCCCAGCTAACAACTACTTGATGTTAGTTACTTGATGCCATTTTGACCTAGTCGGACTAATTAGCCTTACTATGAAGACAGGAGTAAATGGTTGTGTCATCAGCATAATTATTAAGTTTAGAGCTGCTGTCATTGTGGATGTCAATAATGAAAATTGAAAACAAAATAAGACCAAGGATTGAGCCCTGAGGGGCACAGCATTAGTACAAAAATGATTTAGAGTAATTGCCGTTCAGGATAACTTTCATTTCACGATTTGATAAGAAAGACTGAATTAATTAAAAAAAAATGTCCGGAGAACACATGTATGCTAAATCTTGTCGAAGCTTCCGAGATATCCAAATCTACAGCCTGTGCTTCATCGTTTTTATCCAGAGTGTGATAGAATCTTTCTGTAATTATCGTCAGTACATCATCTGTTAACCTGGGTAAAGTAAAGACATATTGCTTGTTTCAAAAAAGGACTGGCCATGAGCGATGATGAAACAATTCAACATTGATTAGGGCCTCTAGATGTTTCCCAAAAAGAGATAAAAATGTAAGAGGCCAATAGTTGGAAAGATCGTAGGATTCACCCGAGTTCTTAAAAAAATGACGACTTCCAGTGTGCAGGAAAGAAGAAGGCAACATGGCATTTATTAGACAGTTTAGAGAGAACAGCTAGGATCTGTTACTCATCTCTTAGCTGTTGTCGAACTCTCTGCTTTCGGGCAAAGAGGAACACTGACGAGACTCTGCCCTTCGGTGGTAGACAGATACGAACACGTTTATGCGGGGGTTTACGGTGAATTTTTACGCGATCGGATTGCTCTACATTAAATTCGGCCTTATGCCACATCCTTCCCCGAGGGGAGGTTGGTAAATATTACTAGCTGGGATCTGTTACTCAGCTCTTAGCTGTTGTAGAAATCTCTGCATTCAGGCATAGAGGATCACGGACGAGGCAATGCCGAAGGGCAGAGTCACGTCCGACGAGGTAGACAGACTCGAACCCGTTTATGCGTGGTCTACGGGGAAGTTTCGGCCGAGCCGACGGGCTCGGATTCTCCCACAATACATTCAGCCTTGTGCCACATCATAACTCAGTGGAAGGTAGGTAAATATCACTTGCTGGGATCTGTTGAGTACGACTCAGACTTACGCGAGAACTACCACACTTCCAATAGTAGCACTCACTACTGCATTGATTTGCTACGAGCTTGAGCATAACTGTTACCTTTATTCTAATTTCACTGCCTTTTTGTTTTTTTTTGTTTTTTTTTTTGTTTTTTTTAATAAACCTTTACTTATTTTATCCACCTTGTTTTTCAAGTATATATTCCTAATAGCAAGGAATATAACAATATCGTTTTGGCCTATCTATAAAAAATGGCAGTAGCCTAGTATTTGGAGAAATAATAAATAAAATTCTGAATGAGATTATTTAATGATATAAAATAAACTGATATATATATAAAACAATATATTTTCACTAATTAATACATTGTAGGAGGCCTTCTACTCGGTTTTTCGTTGAATGTTAAAATTTAGAGTGTCGGGATTCGATATATTAACAAAATATCGTTAACGGGTGGCTCGTAATTTGGCTGTCTAGAATAATCACACGATTTTCATTGAAGGAATAAAATACAGTAGAAAAGACAACACAGTTTCAACAAATAAACATTAATTTAATATAGCGACAAGAATACAAGCAGTTGATGATAGATTGGAAAGTAATGTCTTTTTGTTTGGGTTAATAAAGTTCTGAAAAAAAATATAAACTGTTTTTGTGTACGTATGTAAGAAACAATAAAATGTTGTTATACGTGTGTTTGTATGAAAAAGACAACACGTGTGTGCTTCATTCATAGTAAAGCGAATGAAGAGATAGTTAGAAATTGTTTCTTACTGTTGGCGGTGTTGCCGTAGTCTGAAGTTTGTCAACGCTGTCGCTTTTAGCATGAGGTCGTAAAGATCCTTGCGTGGAGTTTGGTGACAGTTGTGTGTATCCTGTTTGGGGTCGGATTTCGTATGTTTTTATACACTTTTTCACATTAAAATCGGCTCCAGAATTAAATTATTTATTTATTCCTAATAGGCCCTAAAATATCACGTGGTATGTCTTCTACTACGTCCGTACGATATTTGGTCGGTATCTACCTAAAAATAATGATGACTGATACAACAAACATTCTGATTTGTATTCTGTGATTTTATTGGTGTGTAAGTGTTCTCTTGTGTGATTTGTTTATAAATATTGTATTTGATATTTTAGTGAACACCACAACATTTCTTTCTTTGTAATTGTTCTACGTCATTGAAAATAACGCTTGAAATTCTTCTAAAATATTATTGAAATACCAAAGAGAATATTATCAAAACAACACGAATATTATTAAAACACCAGAAACTTTATTTGCATATAAAAAAAAAGAATGCAGCATCATCTTGTTAAAAACATTTCCAGTATAGAGAAAGAAAATTTCTCATCTATATAAAACATTGTTATTTCATACGAAACTCTATTTTTTCCACTTCTATATTTTCTGTGCAATCCTCTATAGGAATGGTGTTTTCAAATGGCATCTCATTGTAAGCTTTGCCATTGCGCTGGCCCATAAAAATCTCAGAAGCCTAGTCATGTCGGCAGCAACGACCCAAGTCCGCATGTATATAAAATGTCAGCCGAGAACATAAACGCCACAATATCAAAGTTATATAAACTTTCACGCTACGATTCCTCGAAAGCGAATCTCTCTTCTCGTTTGCTTGAATCGGAAGCAGGTACGAATGTAGGATAGAAACGGAAACCATCATTTAATATCAGGATATAAACTCACTCTTGCCGCCACAGTATGCTGTAACCGACCCGTAACCAAACCATTGCCAAAGAATTCTCTGAACTCTCCAGGTTTACCATCACGGTTTACTATCAAATTCCTTGGAAAGTGTAAGTTGTAAATGCCATTTACTTACCTCCTTGACAATATCAAATCCTCGTTGTTCAACTTGTGACATATTAAAGAGAATCTATGTAAAACTGAGATGAAGAAAACTAACAGCGATTCTTCTATAACTTTCTGCAGCTGATATGCTAGATTATTAGCCTGCGTCATTGACACCGAGAGTAAAGTTGCCTTTCTTCACTAATATAAGGTTAAGATTTTGACGATATTCTGAAGCTGTGGTGTTGAACATTTTTCGGCCCTATTAAAATAGCGTTTTCCCAAACAAATTCTAATGTTTGATCATTTGTTCATATTTGGGGAAAAGGATCAGGACTTGAGCATTTTAATGTGGACTCATATTAAGAAAAATATTGCGTCGTTTGGGTTTTCTTCTCTCAAGTGTTTACTACAGAGGTCATATCGCATTTAAAACATAGTATTAATTTATTATAAGTAGCAAATTCAACGATCTACATTCATAATAATCAAAATAAAACATTACAGAATTAATGAGACATGATGAAATTTTACAAGCATTTCCTCACAGAAGAAACATTGCGAAGTCACTAGCTCCTCTATCGATATTGTCATAGAAAATGTTAAAATAAGTTACGTTCATTAAATCCTCCAACCTTAACCTCCCCAGCTAAAACACACCACACCACACCACTTGCATTGAAGCAAACCACGCCTATGTTTTCGTTTAGGAAAGAGTAAGTTCCACTTGGGTCGCTTCATCCCAAGAACAGTTGCTTTATGTAACACAATCCAAGCACAATGCTTTCCCGATCACTACAATCTTAACCTCCTCATGATTAGGGTTAAGCATAATCTTTCACACATATACGCATAAACTATGCCTCTTACTGTTATCACTCAAATAATAACCTCTTTCAGTAAGGTTCTACCTTGATTGTTATTGCTAAAATAGTATTTATCAATAAACAGACCAATATTTGTTGGTTTAAATACGAACTGAGAGGTTTCTACAATTTTATTTTGAGAAATATTGCCACCGGTCAATATAAATACAGAAAACAAAAAAAAAATGTTTTTCTTTCAAAAATATAACATTTCTGTACAGCAAAACGTTAGCTAACCAAGTAAAAGTATGATCTGTTTCCTCAAATTAACTAAAAAAGACGTTTGGTGCCCTATACAATTTCATTTTTTTTTTTGTTTTGCTGACTAGTGTAATTTTTATAAAAATACTAATTAGATGGCATGTAAAATCTGTATCACTGATTTGAAAAGAAAAGTATTACATTTTTATATTTTCTGAGGGTTATAGCAATAATGAAGTTTACAACTGAAAACTTCAGAAATTTCGTGATTTAAAGAATTTACTTGAAGAGACAGGCTAAAAATTTGAAATGTAGGTTTTAACTTTTACAAGTTTTCATGAATTTGATTTGACACAAATCGATCATCTGTTGGGAAATGTACATTTTAAAATGATGTTTCCCCCTTCAAAGTGTAGGTGATCATAGCACTCCAAAGGTTTTGTCGTTTATCCTCGGTGCCTTGTCGTTTATCCTCGGTGCCTTGTCATGACATCGTGAGAAATATAATAAAATAATTTCCCGTTTTCTTTGTTTGAGTCATTTTGTTTTACGGCATAAGAACCTCAATGGGTTATTTAATGCCGAGAAAATTTTTATTGCTGGTAATAGTTTTTTTTTCAAAATTTTATGGCTAGTAATAATTTTTTACAAATTATTCTGATATTAAAACCTATTTTTACCTTTTCATAGTGTTTTGATCCCAATTTGGAGGTTAAATATTTATCCATAGCTGGGACCCTAACAGTTGCTACCACCGCAGGTCAGGATGGGCCTGGTTTAGTTTGTTTTGGTTTGTCTTGTTTTACGGATATCAATCTCAATGGTAATATTTTTGTTTTGTCAAAAATCTATTTCTGGTAATATTTTATTCGAAAAATTATTGCTTGTAATATTTTTTTCAAAAATGTATTGCTGCTGGTAATAGTTTTTTCGAAAACTTATTGCGTCTGGTAATATTTTTTTTTCAAAAGGACGGCCCGTTTTCTTCTCCACATTGTATAATTCAGACTATTTACGTGAAAGCATATTTCCCTTTCATTATCTATAGACTAGAAGACTATAATCAACAATAAATATCAGATAGGCAACCAGTCCTTTATTTCTATTTAACACCAGAAACAGATCCATGCCTTTTCGAACGACATTAGAGCGAAAGTGAACGCAACAGAATAGACAAGTATTGTAACGCGAATTGCCAATCGATTTTTTCTACGCATATATCCGTTGCCCTACTCGCATACGCAGAGAAATATTGATTGAAATTATTGTTTTGTTTCTTAATGTTTTTTCTTTCTATATATTTTAGCTTTTCTTGTTCGTTGGGTTTCAAATGTAGTAGTTACTTTATTTACAAGCTGCATATAAAATTATTGAAAATGAAGAGGCAAAATAAATTTAAAAAAACCATACCCGTTTGTCGGGTTGCTTCAATTTTCAGCGTATCTTTTCATACGTTGTATATTGTTTCATTCAGACGTCTTCCTTTTAATCTCTGTCTACCGAAATATTGATGAATTTCCCATCATGAAACATTTTTGAAATGATCGGAAAGTGACCATATAAAAAAAAAAGGCTTAATGTAACGAAAATTTTAAAAAAAATAGGATTAATGGGAACTATTTACATTATTCGGACAATTGTCCTCATAGTTGTCACACTATTTATTACAACGTTTCGGCCGTTGTGCGCTCCGGCCTTCTTCAGGTGGTTGGAATGTCGAACTGAACCCTTTATTTCGCTCACTTGGATAGACTGTTCTAGTTGCACGTGTCATATTTAATGGGTGCCAGTTGTCAGTTAGCACCTGTTCATTCCCATCACCAAGTTCTCCAACGCCTTAACCTGTTACTGAATCTAACTAACGTCTTTATCCTCTGTGCCATGTGTCCTTAAGTACATATCTATATGAATTTCTCAGTATTATAAAATAGGAGAATCCATTGCTATTTAGGAACTTTTTAATTCCATCTCTACTAACATGTTTAAGCTTTTAAAACTAATGTAAAAATTATTTACATTATTCTGACTATTGTCCTCATATTTGTCGCCATATTTATTACAACGTTTCGGCCGTTGTACGCTCCGGCCTTCTTCGGGTGCTCGGAATGTCCAACTGAAACCTTTATTTCGCTCACTGGAGTAGACTGTTCTAGTTCCACGTGCCATGTTTAATTAATGTCAGTTATCAGTTATCTCCTGTTAACCCCCCTCTCCAAGTTCTCCACTGCCTTAATCAGGTATTGAACTGAAACTCTTTGGATCCTCTCACTGGATCTAACCAACGCCTTTATCCACTGTTCCATGTCTCCTTGAGGTAAAATATACAGATACTGAAGTATTAGTGGGATTAAGTATTGCATTTCTTCCGAAAAAAAAAAACGCATTTACTAGGATATGCTTTTAAAGTAATGTTTTGCGGGGTAGAAAATCAAATTAGCCGAACAACTTTAAATTTCGGCTTTGTCTTTTCCGTTAACTTTCGTATTTAAGACACATCTGAAAATAGATTGGATTTAATATTGAGCTGTTATGAAATATCAGTTCTCTATGACAATGAATGAAGAAATATTGTTCAAGAGGAGAAGTTTGGGAATACTGCCGTGAATAAAGCGCGTAAGCAAATGAAGTTTTAAGAAAAACTGAAACGAAAATGATGCTTAGACTTAGAATTCTAGAACACATAACGAGGGGAAAATCTCAGAGACCTCGAAACTGATTGAATGTATGGAAGGCAAGAAACGCCGAGGAAAGCTGCAAAGGGCAGGAAATTGTGAAGGGCTGTGTTCATCTATACTCTGAAGGGATACGACACACAGAAGAAGAAGAAGAAGAAGAAGAAGAAGAAGAAGAAGAAGACGAAGAAAAAGAAGAAGAAGAAGACGAAGAAAAAGAAGTAAGACTTGTATTTGTGTTATCTTTCTTAATCCCCATCCCGAAAATCATTTTCTTAAGCTATTTATGCATGTTTTCCTTGCGTTCACCGGTCGCTCTTGTATTCATTATGCTATGTGACTATCAAATTTTCTAAACCCCCTTTCCTCATTTTGTTCCCTAGAAATTTTATCTGACTATTTCTGATTCTAAGCACCTTTTTATTTCCATTTTCCATTTCCTTAAAATTGAATTATTTTTCACAGGTTCAGTCGACGCTATTCTCAGCATCTTTCTGAAGAACCACATTTCTGTAGTGTCAAGTCTTCCAAACATCGATGTTGAGATTTTTAAACCGTATAGGTCGATATTACATAACGATCGAGTCCCCATTTCATTGTTTTTGATATTTACCTGTTTCTTAATGTTTTACTTGGCTTTTAGAAGGTCTTCTTCGCTATTTAATTCGCCTTTCTGGTTTAGGTGCCAATTTGCCCTTTCTGTGTTAAAATAATTTCTAGATTGTTTCAAGTTTAGATTTGCTTGATTTAGTGTTTCAAATTCGTAATCTGAATCTTGGGTTGTTAATTTTGCTGAGAAACATAGATTCCGACTTCTTACAGTTGATGTTTAATACTTTTGTCTCGATTTCCTCTACTAAGAGATAGCAAAAAGACAAACATTTATAAAAAGCTAAAGAGTTTGTGGAGAGCCATGATCGCCAACGAAGGGAGAAGATAGAAGAAAGCAGTCCTTGTAAAATAGTCTACACAACCTACAGAATGATATTCAAAATGTCGCGAGAAAATAGAAAATAGAGACATTTAAAAAATCAACAATAAGTTACGCCTAGTACCAAGTCACTTGTAATCGTTAGAGTCATACAGCGTAAGCGTTCGTTCAAGAATTATTTCCCATTTTCTGCTAGTTAACCGCGAAGTATCAGCTAGAACATTTCCCGCTTGGTATGCCTTCGTAGTTCCGACTTCCAACGATTTCAGCTTTGCCTTGTAACTTGTATATCATTTGTTCCCCTTGCCAGATCCAACCGATAAATTGAGCCTGGAATGTTTTTTCTAAGCAATTACACTCTGTAGTGCCATAGGAGATGGCTTCACTGAACGTAATGGGACCCGACGGAGTTTCTCAGCACCCTAACCGATACAATTAATGGAGAAGCCACATTGAGATAATGCAGTTAGTGAAGACTCTCTTCGAAGGCTCTATCTAATCCCTAGGCATCTGAAAGGAAGCCATGGTGATGAGGAGGTGAGAGTTGACGGTGGAGATTTCGAGTGTACTTCCCGGTGGAAAAATCACCGGAGACTTCAAAAGACAATGAAAGTTTATTTAGCTGGTGAGTGTATACAGAGGGTGATTGAAGAAAATGCACTTATTGATCTTATGCGAATGGTGGATTAAAAAAAAAAAAAAAACTCACGCAGAATGTATCAATGAATGTACTGGTCAAAATAGTTTTGTCATATGTTCATCACTGTGGGGGAATGGCGAACTTTATTGTCTTGAAAAGTAGTTTCTTTATTGAGAGTGACACATACAGGATATGCTACTAGCGAACGGACATCGGCAAGTATAAACAGTAAACGTTCAGATTCCAAACTAGTCTGTTGCGTTCACTTTTATACAGATACTTTTGAAAAAAATATGGATCTTAGTCCGGATGACGAATTAGATAAATATGAAATGAGATATCCCTGGCGTGATATTCATCAAGTTATATAACGTAAATCAACTTTCAAATGTTATAAAAAAAATAAAAACCCAACCGTTGATAAGAAATTTACAAATGTAAAAAGATTCCTCATCCTTCAACATTCAATGATGGTGCAGCCAATACTCATGTTGATTGGAATTTATAAAATCTTTTTTCTTAAAACATTCCTTAAGGAAAATAGGCCTACCAAATCCAGAAACTATTTTCGCTTTTTTCTAGTATTGACTGGAAATGTCCCATTCCTAAAATCTTGATTATGTTATTATTTTCTCTTTGTATTAAATCTATTAAACATGTTAGCTATTTCTGCTAATGGAAATTATCAAGAAATATGTTTTCAGTTATTCGTTATAATATCAGACATAAAGTAAATATATTTCGTAACTTGTCATTGCAATACACTTGCATTTAATATATATATATATATGTGTGTGTGTGTGTGTTTGTTTGTGTGTGTGTTTTTGTCAGTTAGTAACATTTGTATTGTCTTCAGCATATCCATTCTAGAATACCGTAAATGAAAACTCCAGCAATCATTCCGTTCATTTATCAGTGATTGTACGTATTTTCTCATTATATTTCTCTATTTCCTTTTATATAGGACCTTTTAGTTTATGCATGGTTAAATTGTGTATGCATGCCCGTGTATGCGGATGCAAATGCGCTGGCCTTATTTGTGTTTTAGATATATGATAATGGTATATAATTTCTTTATATATCAAGAAAATCTTAGGGGAAAGGTGTATGACAGATACGTTTTCGTGTACATCCCTTTTCCAGGAACTAATAAAACTGTCAAAATAACCAAGAGAATTCAGAACAGCATGAATCTAGCCAGCTCTTATCTGAAAAAAATACTTAAAAGAGATTGTTTGAAAACACAAGAACTGACCAAAATTAATGCTAAAAAAAATTAAAAAAAAGAAATGAAAACTACAGACAAAAGTTCATTTTCACCATCAAGACATTCATTTCTGTAGTTTACTGCTTTTAACAAACAGTTTTTTTTTCTCCTGATGATGGCCATGTTGAATAAAACTAGTTGAGGAATCTAAATGAAAAAAAAAAAAAAAGAAAAATATTAATATACAACCCAGGGTGTCTGAATTTTTTAATTTTTTTAATATTTTTTTTATTCTTTAACACCCCATATATATATATATTATAAATTAACTGATTTAAAATATGTTTTCCCTACACAGTAATAACCATGTTTCAAAAATGGAAGCTAAAACTTCAAATTTAACTTTGTAATTAAATTAAAAAACATTAGTTCCGTTTCATCCTCAGGCAAGTTTAGGAGTAACTTATATTTTCTTTTTAATTTACTGAGATTTAAAAGCACAGAAAAATTCATAATTCAACTGTTTCCAAGGATACAGAGAGATCCAATCATTCAGACAAGGGGTGGTAGCGTGTTCGTTTTTATTAACTTTTGTTGTATCAGTTATTAGCTACGTTAGAAAAAGGGCTTATGTTTAGGTAGGGTAGGGATGCATTTTCAACGAATTCTGACATCCGTTAAATGCATGTCGTCTGGTTTTTGTTTTGTTTTTAAATTTTATTGTGACCGGCAAAATATTCTTACGGCATGTTTTTTATTTGTATACTTAAAGATTTTTCGGGGGATGTTTAGGTTAGAATAAGTTTTATTTAACTACAATTTTAAAATATTTTCACTTTTAATTTTTAATGGACTATATTTCTTTTAAAACAAGTAAATTTAATAGAATTACTTACAGTAAATGAAATTATTTTCTCATATCAATTATAAGTATGTATATTACCAGGTCACTTTTTCTTTGTAAATATTATTTAAGGAAAATCTTTGACAATAACGGCAAAAAATAGCTAATTCATTCCTCTGACCAGGAAACTTTTATTTTTTATAAACTTTGTAATATATAGTTTCTCATGTATGTACAAAGGACATGGGCGGTTTAATGGCCTACATTTTCTAGCTTTTCTTATTGATTCCATTCTACTGTTGGTGTTTTATTCGATTATTTTAAATGCTAGAAGTACTTTGAGGGAGATTTTTAGGTTAGAATACGTTTTATTTAACTGCAAGTTTAAAATTTTTTTAGGTTAGAATAGATTTTATTTAACTACAATTTTAAATAATTTCAGTCTTAATGTTAACAGACTATATTTCTTTTTAAAACAAGTAAATGTAATAGAATTACTTACAGTATATAAAATTATTTTTTCCTATCAAATATAAGTATGTATATTACCAGGTCGCACTTTTTAATCTTGTTTTTAAATATTATTGCGGAAAATTTTTGACAATGACGGCAAAAAATAGCTATTTCATTTCTCTGATTCAGTAAATTTTTATTTTTATAAATTTAGTAATATATAATTTCTCATGTATGCACAAAGGACATGGGTCATAATATGATCTACATATTCTAGCTTTTCATATTAACTTCAATTTTGCTGTAGGTGTTTTATTCGATTCTTTTAGGTGCCAGAAATGCTTTGAGAGGGATGTTTGATTTCTATATTTATTTGTCCTAAATAAAAATGATACCTTATACTAAAAGCGCCGGCGTTGACAAATTTCGAAGAGACCGCTTCAGACTACAGCAATATGGTCCACAGTAAGGAACAAATTCTATCGCTTGTATCCTCTTTACAATAAACCACGCAGACACGAGTTGAGTTTTTCATTGTTTTACAAAGAGAATTTATATTTTATTTCAGAATTGTATTAACCCAAACAAAAAGACATTACTTTTCAATCTATAATCAATTGCTTGTATTCTTGTCGTTACATTAAATTAATGATCATTTGTTGAAACTACGTTGTCTTTTCTACTGGATTTTATTCCTTCACTGAAAATCGTTTGATTATTCTAACCGATCAAATTACGGGCAGACGGCCACAAAATTTTATGTTATTGTATCCCAACACTCCGCAATTTGACATTCCACGTTATTATTGTTCAAATATCTTCAAACACACAATAATTGCAAATAAATGTATTTTAAAAACATCTCTACTTTTACAAACTCTTCATGAAACTAAATGAAAACAGTCAACTCAAGTTTGACTCAATGGGTAGCAAGTAGTCTAGAATATATATATATATATATATATATATATATATATATATATATATATATAGATAGATATCTCCGAATATAATGAGAACGAAAATAATATATAAATTTTGTTCTCACCAGTGGTAATGCAATTAAATGCAACGAAATTAAGTTGCATCTTTTCAATAAGTAATTTCTTTTTGTCTATATGAAAAAATTGTAATGCATAACGTTTTTGTTTTGGGTCCACCCTAATCAACTCCGTTGATTTCCGTTTTCTTTTTGACCTCCTATTCTCAGGAGCTGTGTCTGGTATGGGCACCTGAAAAGTATCAAACACTGTGTCCATGATGTCCTTCTCGGGCGATCTGGTCACCTCACTGTTCGAGTATCTTTTCCGGATTTGGTTAGTGTGATGTTTGTGCACGAAATCTGGTCCCTTAATCATATAGACCATGTTGCCTATTTGTTTCTCAATAGTGCCGGACTCCGAAAAGGTCCTATTATTTCTATGAATCTTGTAGAAAACTCTTTCGCCAACTTTATACCGTTTTTTGTTATCGGTTTTTTGAGGTTTGGCCTATCCTGGTTTGGTAACAACTTGTGGAAAATTGATCTAACCTTGCGTCCGAACATGACCTCAGCAGGTGTCTTCGACGTTTCGATGTTTGCATTCGGAGTGACCCTGTAAACTTGTAAGAACTGTTGGATTGACTTATCCGTCGGTGACCCACTAGCTTTTCTCAGTGCTCTCTTGAACGTATCTACGAATCTCTCCGCTTGCCCATTACTTCTTGGGTGGTATGGTGGAATGGTTATATGCTCGATTAGATAATCCTCGCAGAGATGTTTAAATTTGGTAGACGTGAATTGCGTTCCATTGTCTGTGACAATGCAGTCCACAACTCCAAACCTAGCGAATAGTTCATACAGGAAGTTAATAGTTGCCTCGGATGTGGGGTTCTTGCATTTCAGTAATTCCGGCCACTTAGATAGACTGTCTATAACAATGAGATAGTAGAAACCATCTAACGGTCCAGCAAAATCCAAGTGAATTCTCGACCAAGGTCGGTCCGGTTTTGCCCACGATCCGAATTGAGTCGGAGGAGCTTTCATAGCTAATGCGCATCCTCTACACTCCGACTTTTTCTTCTATATCCTTATCCATGTTTGGCCAGAAAACGAAAGAGCGCATAAGGCTTTTCATTCTCGATATGCTTGGATGTCCTACATGGAAATTCTTGAGCATTCTTTTCTGTAATGTCGTAGGAATTACGACCCTGTCGCTATATAACAGGACGTTATCAAAAATTGAATAAATTTCATCATCCAGTTGGTTACTGTTGATTTTTTCTTTCGTGCTTATAATAAATTCGTCCACCTCTGCCTTACTCTTAATCTCATCAAGCGTTACTGGAAGTTCTCTTATCGTGTCACATAAAGTATTTTTTACTTCAACTTCCGCTTGAATGGCTGCTATTACCATATCCTCCAATGGTTCTGTGTGCTTAGGTATTAACCTTGATAAGCCGTCTGCATGACCAAGTTTTTTAGATGGTACATACTCCATTTGAAAATTATAATTCAGAAGAATGGTACCCCATCTTTGGAGTCTATTCGCCGTATGTTGTGGTAGTCCCTTTTTTGATCCAAAAATCGTTAGTAAAGGTTTGTGATCTGTTTGTAACAGAAATTGTCTACCGTGCAAGAAACGATGAAATTTCTTTACTGCGAATATAATGCTTAGCGACTCTTTCTCGATTTGCGAGTAGTTCTTTTCGGCTGGTAAAAGTGAACGGGATGCATGGGCTATGGGTTTTATTTTTCCATCATCCATTTTGTGTAGTATGCATGCTCCTATGCCATAGGCACTGGCATCGCTTGCAACTATAATATCACGCTTGGGATAATAATGTGCCAGAAACAAGTCAGACGTTAATATATCTTTAATTTCCTGAAATGCTTCTTCGCACTCTTGCGTCCAGACCCATTTTTGTTCCTTCCTTAACAATTCATTTAAGGGTGATCTTAGTTTATGCATATTTGGCACGAATACATTGTAATAATTCGCCAAACCTAAGAAACTTTGTAGAGACGCAATATTTTCTGGAGCAGGCATGTCCCTTATTGCACTCGATCTATCTGGATCCGGCCTTCTTCCATGTTCATCGATGATTTGCCCCAAGTATTTTATTTTTTCCATGAAAAAAGTACATTTTTCATGTTTCAGTTTAAATCCATAATCCTCGATCCTTTTGAATACTTGGTTTACATGAGCTTTGTGTTGTGCTAGCGCTGTTCATTAACACATCGTCCAGGTATTCTACTGCGAAGTCCAACCCACTTAACATCATGTCCATGGTTTGCTGAAAAATCGCAGGGGCGACTTTGACCCCAAAAGGAAGTCTGTTAAACTTGTACAATCCCTTATGGGTATTGATGCATAGCAGCTTTGAACACTCCTGATCGACTGGGATTTGTAAATACGCGTCACTGAGGTCGATTTTAGAAAAATATTTCCCTCCACTCAGTTTCGCGAATATTTCTTCAGGGCTCGGAAGGGGATAATGGTGATCCTTTAATGCATTGTTTAACCCTGTTGAGAAATCGGCACAAACCCTAATCTCCTAGCTCTTCCTTTTGATGTAAACTGTTGGCGTAGCCCACTCACTGTGATCAATTTTTTCGAGGACACCTATGTTTTCGAGTCTTTCTAATTCACCGTCTATTTGTTCTATCGCGGCGTATGGAACCTTTCTTTTCTTTTTGAACACTGGCTGTTCATTTTCTTTGACTTCAAATTTTGCTACCGCTTTTGTACACCTTCCAAGACCGCCTGTAAATACGTCTGGAAAATGCTCTTTTAACTCCCTCTTAAGTTTTTCTGCCTCCACATTCGAATCCCCAACTTTTTGACAAAAAGAGCTTAAAGGCAGATCCCATAGTCTAAATTTTTCGAACAGATCAGTTCCAAAGAGGTTATTTGATTTTCGCATGAAAAAACTTTTCGCTTTTTCGGTCTTATTCTGAAAAGAAATATTCGTCAATAATTCTCCTTCGAAGGTGATTTTTTCACCACTGACGCTTCTCGCCGTTTTATGTGATTTAATCATAGTGTGTCTCCCAAGCTACTTCCATGTCTGTACATTAATGATGGAAATATCAGATCCACTATCAAGCTGTAGTCTTACTTTTTTTTTAAACATTTTGACCTGTACAAATTTCTGGATATTTCGTTCCTCAGGTTCAATTTTCGTTAGTTTAATGGATGTCTTCTTTCTACCAGATTTTTTCCTACAATGTGATGCCTTATGCCCCTTCTGGTAGCAGTTGTCACATTGTTTGAATTTGTAGGGACACTCATTGTACCAATGTTTATCTCCACACCTCCAACACGGTCCAGGTGGATCTTTTTCCTGTTTTTTTCCTCTGGTTATTTTTTGAAGTTAGATTTTTCTTCTGATGGACCTTTTTAATGTGCGACACTCCGCTTTCCTCTATGTCACGACTGTCCTGTTTCAACGCAACAAACCGTTCACAGTCTTCCGTTAAGCTTTGTAGTTTTAAATTCGGCTCGTTTTCGAGTTTATTTAAAACACGACGCCTGATCTCAGCGTCTTTACCTAAAACCAGCCCTTGCACAAATATTAAACATTTAAAATTATCTGATGATAATTCCTCCAATTTAAAGTCGTCGCAATGTTTGTTTACAATACTTGCATAAGTAGTGTAATCATCTTCCTCTCTTCTAGTGACATTCATACACTTATATCTCCTGTGAAAAAGAGAAGTTTTTGTAGAAAACAGTTCTGTTAGTAGAGTAACTGTCTCTTGGAAGTTCAACTCACTGGTCTTTTTTGGAAGGATAAAATTCACGAACTTTGTATGCTCGGCAGTTCCCAATTTTCTTAGCAGAAACCTAACATTTTTAGCGTCTCTCCATGTACCGCAATCCGATACAAAAATATTCTCATATCTTCTATAGAAATAAGCAAACGTGACATCGTCTTCTGGATTATAATTGAAACTTTCAATAGCGTTCCACACAGCCGTCTGGGAGAATGCATTATGATTCTCGCTTGCATTCCTTAACTGTGTTGCCTCCAGAAGTTTCCTCTGTTCCTCCTGTGTTTTCATAAAGATTTCTTCGACGCGTTTCTGTTGTTCCAACAACTCTTTTTTAAAATTTCTCCTCACTTTCAAGTTGTCGTTGAAGTTGTTGCTTTTGCAACGCGAGACTTTGTTCCGTTTGAAATTTGAACAATTGAAGAAGAGACTCTTAATTCTGCGTCCATGGTACGAATTCAATTTACGCCCCATACAGTTTACACTTGTATTAAACAAATCAGTTTTCCCAAGGCTTGCTTAATAAAATTAGTTTGCTCAACTAATACACAAACAAGAAATATACTATTTCTTAGCCAAAAAGTCAATTCAAGTTTTTCTTTGTTACAAAAGAAATCATTTTGCAAATGTCATTTGTTGCATGCGGTATTTCTTGTAACAAAAAAAATCCGTCGCATTAAGGAGTGTCGACTAATGGGAAAGTCACAATTTTTTTTTTTAACCTCTTTGTGGTTTTGCACAAATATGACTCGAATATTTAACAGTCTTTGGTAAGCACAAATGACTTACGCGAATATATATTTTTAACTCGACAAATCATTTAACTTTGAAGAGGAGAAAAAAAAATCTTACCATGACAAAAAAAAATCTGGTTTCTTGTAAAGAAACAAAAAAACAGTGAACCTTTTTTTTTTTCGAAACACTTGGTGTCAGTATTTTAAATTATTTTAATAATTGACAATATTATTCGCGTTCTCACGCTATAGACTTTTGGTAGCAAATTTTTGGTTGTTTTTATTTTTTTTTTTTTTTTTTTTCGTCGCCAAATTGCTATTGTAGTAATTAATTTGCTATTAATCCTTGCGTATCCAAATATCTGTTTGAAATGACGAAGGTGTTTTACCGTAAAAATCTTGCGAATCCTTGTATTTCAATCACTTTAGGTGATTGTCCGCAGTGATATCGTTTCGATTCCGACGTCGCCAATCTGTTGTGTCGTGGCACAATAGTAAAAATAAGAAAATCAAGTCGAGGTTGGTTTAAGGAACAAGTGTATCTAACATCACAGATACAAAGATAGGAAACGGGTACTACACAGCTAGGCAGTTGTAGTACTGTCGCTGCTCACGATATTCAGCCCCCCACTCCACGAGGGCGTCATGTGGCACAAGGCATTTTTAACGTGGGCATTCCGAGCCCGTGGGCTCGGCCAAAAATATGCCCATTAAACCCGTATAAACGGGTTCTGGGCCGGTCTACCTCCCCGAAGGAGACTCCGCCCTTCGGCGGAGCCTCCTTCGGGTTCCCCCCCGTCCGTAGGATGAGAGTTCAGCAGGTCAGAAAGTAAACGACTGACTGTCGCTGCTCACACACAACGGTAGGTATTACTGGCACTATATATAGTGAGAACCGGTGTAATTCCCTTGTGTTAGGAGGCCGGTGTAACAAAAATACAGATGGAAACCTCTTCATGGCGGACGGAAATTGACTCTAATCAACACTTTGCCACTAACAAATTAATGGCCTTAATGTCATGGTAACGTTCTGTGTTCCGTTTCACGCATTAAAATAAGAAATATATTTGAGCTAAATGAATTGGATTGCGGTATAATCCTTATTGACTAATATATAATAGATTGTGATCTACTAGGATACACAACTGTTTCTAGTGTTTACTGGGAATGCTCAGAAACAAAATTAATCATCACTGAATGCCACTTATGCGAGGCGATATCTTTTGTTGATGAAAGAGGTCGGCAAAGAATTGTGAAATGGCTTTAAACTGATAGAAAGGCAGCATTATCTGAAAGAACCATTCTTTACAACAGAGATATACAGAAGAGCATATCTGAATGCACGGTGCGTCGAACACTGAATCAGATTGGCTATATGGGCTGAGGAAGCTGCTGCGTTTCACTTCTGTCAAATAAGAACGAGAAATGGTAGCTACAAATCGACGACGATTTAATAATTTGGACAATAGGAGATTGGAACAACTTTAGCTGCTCAGATGAATATCTCATTCAGTTGAGACTTTCATACGATAGCGACAGAATTTGGCGTAGAGACCATGACAATATGGATTTACCCTACCTTGTATATCAAAGATTCAGGATGATGGTTGAGGCTTAAAGGGGAATATTTTCCTTTTAAAAAAATGGCACCCATGTTACTAAGGAACGTTCTTTCAATGTTTCAACCTACACAAATGTTTTGACTTAAACATGGCTCAGTTTATGATTATGGCGCAGTCATTCTGCGGTGACCACTTTCAAAAAGAATGCAAGACTATGTCAAAAGTCAAAAATAATGTTATATTGCCTCACGGAGAACAGGAATCTGTTTTTGGTGCTAAAGTTGTGTACACACTCAGTGGATACCTGTTGCAGAGAGCACATTTGGGATATGTTGAACTGGAAGAATAATGGAATGAACCCAAATTTCGAACGACCTTTTCAAGAATATTATTGAATCAATGACAAAATAGACGCGGATCCAAAGTCGAAAGTGGGTCCAATCTGGCTAATGGTAATGGTAATTATAGCCGTTTCCGTATAAAGAAATTAATCAATAATTTTTGACCGACCAGATTGTACTACTGTCGGTTGAAATTTATAAAATGATGATCTATAAAGATTTTTCAATCAGATAAGTTTCTTAAATCCAGTATCTATTATAACGCATTCAAATATTTGTATCCAGTATCTATTATAACGCATTCAAATATTAATAGAAGTTTTCTTCTAAATCTTTTATTTAATGTTGTGTGGAATGGCAGCATCTTGATTATCACATTATTGTCTCTCTGAGTAACATGGGCTATGCATGTCACCTGTTGCTGCTGTTGGAATTTCTCAAGTGATGTGTTTGTTTTCTATTTGATACAGTATTTTTGTATTTCGAGAAAGTATGGTCTTGAACAAGACCAATAATCTCCATAATCTCCTCGGGCTTAAAGTCACTTAAAACCATTGATATTAGAAAGCGAATGTATACAGGTGATAATTTAGAAATTTCAGAACGTTTTTGACTCTATGCATAAAACATCATTATGAAAGTATCGACTACTTTTCAGGTTAACCTTTCGTTTTTTATTATCACACGGCCATGGTGGGTGAAACTACTCCGAGCGCAGAATATTCTATTTTCAGTTTCCATATCTCCCATCTCTCTTCTCGCATCATATCCATCTCTAACTGCTATTTCTTGAACTCCCTTTTAGCATTCCGCTACCGTTTTTCATCAATGTCAATTTTTGTACAAAAAGGAGATCACAGCTTCTTACATATTTTCAGAAAACCTTAACTTCTCATTGGACAATAAATATTAAAATTATCTCGTGTATCTTCACGTACATTGTTCTCAATCAGCAAAACAAAACATATAAGGCTCCAGACAGAGTTTTTGTAAGACGCTTTCTGAGTGGTTAACAAACATTAAAAATACGATTTACCAGTTCACAACTATATCGGAATAACATCAACTTAAGTTTTAACCTGACGAAAAAATAATGCTTGGTGAAGCCAGTCACCTGACCTAAAAACATATAAATTGAATGTACGAGCGAATCCAGTCAGTGAGAATTTACAACTACTAGCATTTGCAAAACGAGTTCACGACGCTTGTATCATTTATAGGATACATACCCTATATCACTCCAACAAATGACTAAAAAACACAAAGTAGATTTGCACACCCGCAAAATCGGATCAAAACGATTAAAAACAGATTTCGCAATAAGGTGTGAAATTAATTTTCTGACCAATGAAAGGAGGCGACTTGCTAAACCAAAAAAAAGATAATGATCCAGTGTGAAAAAAAAATCAACAATAAATACAGAGTTTCAAGTCAGTCGCCAGTCAGAAGAGCGCAGAGATCATAGAAGACTGACAGTAAATTTCATCGCTGATTCAACCCGACACTAAGAGCCGAAAGTGGATTAGGAAAGGACAACAACAACAATGACAACAAATTTACAACTGACTCCAAAACAATTCATAAGTACATTTTCCTTTTATCTTTTATTCCTCATTCACACTCTCTTTTTCAACTGAAATTGATAGCCCCTTTTTCCTTTACAACTATACAAAAAAACAAAAGGAACAGACATTACGCTGTCACTCTATTGAAAGACAGCGAACACAGACATTTTTGTAAAAATCCCATTTTTCTTAAACGAACTAAAAAATTAATCTTTTTGTTTACCCTATTCACAAGATAATAAATATACAATGTTCTATTTTCTACAAACGTTCCTTATCGTGTTGTTTTTTCTTGAAATTCCCGTTGTAATTTTGTGGGCAGGGTATCCCGTATTAAATTCTCCTTTAATCCGGGTACGCTAAACCCCACACATTACTGCAACGAAGTACAAAGTTAGAATCTCAAGTTCTTTAACATGAAATTAATTCACTGTAATCCAAGCTAAAATTTCAACGAAACAACTCACCAACTTCTGGAACTTACTAAAAAATATTCAATCACGCTATTGAATCTTACGAAACTTAATTACAAGCATTACTAACAAAACTTTCAAGTACGAGTAACGAAAACTAATTAGACATTACGGAGCATTCACTGCTCCAACTTCTTTAAAACTAAAAGTTTATCAACATATTTTCAGCTTTACAGGATTCTTTAAACTTTCTTTCATTGAACATTTTGAGCGACAAGTTAATTCAACTTTTTGTGAGCTCAGGTAAAAAAATCGTTAGTAAAGACTTTAACCTAGTCTAAGGGAAGTAACTCATATTAACAATTCATGTAATACCTTTGACATATATGAATATAAATATTGTACCTGTTATGAAAAGTTATTTTCTTGTGTTTTTTCTCTTGTTTGCTTTTCGTTTGTTTACACATTCGTAAAGTAAAAGTGTGCGGGATGATTTAGGCCGTCAATACGCTACACTCTAATTCATTCGGAACCATTAAATGTTTTCATAACATGTTAAGCATGGTCCATTTTTAGACCATTACCTGCCGTGAGCCTCATTTGGGGATCTGTTAAAATTAAACTTAATACTTATAATTCCTTGTATATACATTGAATTTATTGCATACATTGCATTTGCAAAGGTATATTTTACAACACTTAACCTTTAAAGATTTTTTTATTATTAGCCGTAAGAAGACACTTTCTGTCGTAATTTTACATTTCACGAATAGAAAAATAATGACTATTTTGAAAAGTATTTTTTATGATTTCCAATCAATATTATTTTTTGATGTTTTATACACATATATATTTGGTGTTCTAGTTTCTATAAATAATGACAATGGTAACTACTGAAATTAAACATAAGTAATATATAAACACCCCAAAAACACATGTCTGGGCGAAAAGTGCGCATTAAAAAAATTGTACAGTTAATGGGTTAATTGAAATAAAGTTTCACTCGAATATTTAGTAATCTTCGCACAAAACCTGATGCTAATCTGCTGGTCTAAATTTCTTCCGGTAAATTTTCGCTAACAGTATAACATGAACAAAACTAACTTCGTTGACCACTTAGTATCGAACGACTCACCTAAGCATACCGAATGCAGATTGCAACATGTTCGTAGGTACTTAGGTTTAATTATTTGTATATCCTTTACTTCAGCAGCAAGTTGTTGTCAAGCATTCAGTTAATTAGACATACACACAGGGGCGCGCACATACACACACGTGCATATATGCATATATATATATATATATATATATATATATATATATATATATATATATATATATATATATATATGTGTGTGTGTGTGTGTGTGTGTGTGTGTGTAAAGCGTAAAAGATCTCTTTGTATTTCAGGGAGATTTTACCAAAATTATTTAGACTGCCGCATATTTTCCGTTCTGTAAATGCATTTTTACTTTGATTATATTGTATAAAAAATAATATATCGATAGACGCGAGGTCAATCAAGGATAAAACCAGAACAGAATACATTCAATCAGTAAATCATGTCTAATTACTATTGATCTAAATTGATTGCTGAGGTAAAGAATGAAAGATATTCCATGAAATAAGCCAGTCAATAATCGAAATGGGAAAGCAATTCGCAGTATCATTTTTATTGTTTTAGAAGTCATTGCGTTTGACGAATCAGAGATACTTTCCTTAAGGAAAATAATTTTCACGTCGAACCGATACAAATTGAAGGAAATGCTTCAGAAAGAACTTCATCAGATAAAGCGCATTAAATGAATGCCATTAAAAAGATCTTTGTATCTATCAGCATCCGTGTACTTTCCCTTGTAGTAAACGAAAACTTAAGTACACATGACACAGTGGATAAAGGCGTTGGTTAGATCCAATGAGAAGACCCAAAGATTTGTGAGTTCAATACCTAGTTAAGGCAGTGGAGAACTTGAAGAGGTGAGTTAACAGGAGATAACTGATAACTGACACCCATTAGACATGGCACGTGTAACTAGGACAGTTTAACCCAGCGAGCGAAATAACGGGTTCATTTCGACATTCCAGCCACGTGAAGAAGACCGGAATGTAAAAACGACCGAAATATGGCAACAACGATGAGGACATATTCCGAATAATATAAATTATGTACATAGTACCTCATCTCAGAAATATAGACAGATACAAAATCTTTTGTTGAGATATAAATGAACAATCTTTCGTCATCCCAAACCTATCTACACTTAGATGTTTCATTTTCATTTGACATGTACTACGTGCGTCTCAAGGTTTTTCTCATTTAGTTTATTTTCTTTTAAAATATGTTAATTAATAACAACTTTTATATACGAAGTAGAACTGGAATGTTTATATTCTGTGTTATGAAGTTGAGATGCTCGGGTTATGAAAAATTGCATGAACTACTTTCAATAAACTCTTCTTATTAATAACTGAATAACTGAACCGTTTTCCCCATATATAAACAGATATCTGGCTGTTTAAAAAACATTGAACTGTAACTTGTAGAGACATCTCTTGAAAATGCACGAAATTTGAAGTCGTGATATAATCAAGTACCTGCAGAAAACGGGTTTAGCCCATAAGGACTTTCATAATAAAGCGTAAATAGCAGATGTTTCTTAATGGTGATATCTATTTTGCATATCCAGCTTTAAAATATCATTTTCTGCATAGCTGGTGGTAAACATCTCAGCATTTACATCATAATTTATTCGAAAGACGTCATTAAAATTCTATGGTAAGTTTCATCGTAGCGTAACATTATATTTATAAGGGAAAATTGTCAATATCGGAGATAGAGCGATTATGTATATAGAGAGAGTGCAGATACAGGAATCAAAACTGCATGGTTACTGTCAGTTTCGTTCCTTAGTATGATTTTCTGACCAAGTCAGACAGCCTAAACATTACTTTGAATTAGGGAGCTGATTCTTATGTCCGCATCTATCTATCTATCTATCTATCTATCTATCTATCTATCTATCTATCTGTCTCAGTCTGCTCATATCTATCTATCTATCTATCTATCTGTCTCAATCTTCTCATATCTATCTATCTATCTATCTATCTATCTATCTATTAGCCTTTTTCCGTTCATTATCTATCTATCTATCTATCTATCTTGGTAAGTTTCAAAAATGTAAGAATACTATATGAGTCAGTTAGTTATGAGCTATCCTTGATACATGCTTACAGGATCATGTATCTATCAGGCAGAAGTTTTTTCTCGCATTACGTTGCCATTTTTTATGCGGTAGGCCAGTTGTCATCCAAGGATATAGAACCCGGTCTATCCTGGTATTTACCCTTAGCTTCGGGAAGAAGAAGTGTATTCTTACCTTTTCTAAATGTTTTAGCACATACGTGAATGTAATGAATTCGAGTGAAATTCGAACTCGGCTCTCCGAATCCGAACCTATACGCATTACTCCACCCTGTCTATGTAGTTATATTATAAGGCGACGGAAGTAAATAAATGATTACAATGCTATTTCCACCCTGCTTTCATTATAGAAATAACATTTCTAGACAGACAAAATTATTTCAAATAAATATCTATGTGGAATAGCAGAGTAAATCAACACTATAATTTCTCTGTAATTTGAATTGTCTTATAATACATTGCAAAGCGTTACCTTTCAGAATTTGAAGAGGGAGACAAGATATTGGTGCTTGCATTCTAGCAACTTACCTTTGAATTTGCCGACGATAATCAGTCATATTAAAATTGTTCACACGTAGTCTTAATAGATTATCAGGATAGTTATCTAAGGAACGATATTTTTGTCACTCGGTTTTACCAAGCTGTGTTATTTAAGCAAGGTCAGCTCGGCCTTATTTCGTTGGTGGACGACACGAGGTTTCTAAGATTGGCAACAAGCAATTGCTATTCCCTACGCTGATCTTACTGACGTTTTGGACCGTTATGACACTTAACGGTGCGCTATTTATTAAACAGCATCCGCGTTCACTTTATCAAGGCCAAATGGATTGCTTCAACGATCATTGGAAATTGTTTATGATGAAATGTCTTCGTTTCTGTTTAAACAACAGTCGGACGACCATCGAAATGTTTCAATGACATATCAGCAGAAGAAATATTAATGCCACCAATGTAACAGAATATATTATCGTCAGTTGTGCATACTGAGTGATCAGTAGCAACGCCATTATTATTCATTTTTATAGTTTATTTATTAATATTTTTCTTTTTATAGTAACTTATTATCTTTGATATTTGCATATAGATTGAGTAATAGTAATTTTGCACAAAACAGCTCTACCCAGTTTAATATTTTTGCTAACAAAACAACACATTTGTCGACATATTTCCAGAACTTACACGCATATTTAAATCGTTCAATCTTACACTTATTTTAACATTGTTCAAAATGCACCTAATAATATTAGCCATTTTACGATTTTCCTGTTCCTTACTAATATTTTATATATGGGTGTATATAAAGATATATTTTCATCTTTTTTCTATATACGACCATGTATATATGAATCTATAATTTATTTCGGAATTTGAATTAGTTAGTTTTTAATACATTAATAAGTTGCATCAAATGCATTTTCTACAAATTTATTTTTATTTTTCATAAGCAAATGAACTGATGAAAACCTTAGAAGTAATGTCGAAATATGAAATCTTTGTCACTACCATTATACATTTCTGGCTGCTGATTGCACTAAATGGCTTGAAACTAATACATATTTATTAGTACTATAAATATAAACTATGTTTGTCGCATAGAATACTGTTTGATTGCTATCAATGTCCTTGTACGTATTATATATATATATATATATATGTGTGTGTGTGTGTGTGTGTGTGTGTGTGTGTGTGTGTGTGTGTGTGTGTCATAATATATTTATTTTTCTTTTATGTTGTAGGCTATATATATTCTTCCACCTTTATCTTGTTGGCCAGTCGGGCCTGGCGATCCGTACAGGTGAAACCTAGGTAGGTTTATTTGAAAATTATAACATAAACATATTATAAAATCACTACAAAAATAGCCATTTTATTCAGCACTTCTTGTGTCTTATTAGTTGATGGTATAAAAACAAAAGGTCGATATATCGATTTGAAACTTTTAATATATATATATATGTATGAAACATTTAATATGCATATGGGTGTAGATGTCAATGAATACTTGTATATTTACATACACTATCTATGGTATTGTGCATTTTAGCCTATAAATATAACATAACTTAAAACTTTATTTTATAGTATATATATATATATATATATATATTTGTATATATATATATATGTACATATATGTGTGTGTGTGTGGTATCTCTCTCTCACTCTCTCTTCTCTCTGTGCGTATGTCTGTGTAGAGATTGATAAATACATATGTGTGTGTGAGTATGATTTTCATCTTTTAACCCTCAGCAAGGTAAGAAATCCCGCTGAGTGAATAAAAGTAAACTTACACATATGTTCATCTTTACTGCGTAACATTTTCAATAATTCTTATATATATATATATTATATATATATATATATATATATTATATATATATATATATATATATGTATATAATATATATATATATATATGTATATATGTTTGTGTGAGTGTGTTTGTGTGACTGTGTGTATGTTTTATGTGTGTTTCTAGCGTGTGGATTTTTTCCTCTTTGTGTATGTGTATATACATATCTATGCATTTTTTGTCTCTTGCCTGTTCTTAAATATAAGGAGAATTGCATTAGTAATTTCTATGATTCATGTCTCATTTTCTAACATATTCAACAGCTGAAGAAGAAAAAAAATACAATTGTTTTAGTTTTTGATTGAAATTGAAACGCTAGGGTGGAAAATCAAGAACCAATTGCGCCCAAAGCAAATGACATGACCTCTAAGCGCTTTGTTATTACTTCCATCATGAATAGCAACAAACTTCTAATGAAAAATTCTGGACTTTGATATGTTCAATGCTGCATTTATTTAGTGCAATTATCCGAGCAAAACTAATTACTAATTCTATAATATAATGTTTTGTAATTTCTGTAAAAATAAATATCACATCTTCTCCAACATAATCCTTTCTAACTAGAGCGATAAATTTTCACTGAAGACCCAGTATGTTTACCTGTGTGTGTGTGTGTGTTTGTGTGTGTGTGCAAGAGACAGAAGGGGGGAGAGAGACACTGGGAAAGAGAGAGAGACAGTAATTGTTTTAATTCGAAACATTTGAATTTTTTTTTTAAATAGAAGTGTTTTAAAATTTATTTGAATTCAAAAACGACATTTTGTTTTATTACGCATTTGCTTGAAACTTTTATATTCAGTAGATTTATCTGAATCTGATGATAAATCCTTTGAGTTTGTAATGAAATATTTCTCTCTCTCTCTCTCTCTCTATATAATATATATATATATATATATATATATATATATATATAATATATATATATATATATATCATCTCCATTACAAGCAAGGAAATGAAGTCCAAAAGACGCATGTGGTTACTGAATAGAGAGAAAAAAATACAAGAATTAGGAAGAGAATAAATGGCAATTGTCATTACATTTAGATTTTAAAAGATCCAAGTTTTCATGTGGAAGCAACTGGAAGACGATTCCACAATAGAAAAGTGCGATAGAAGTAACTTTTAGCATAGAACTTACGCTTAGTCTTCGTCATTTCAACTGTAAAATTAGGAAACATTGCCACCAATATTGTATTGAGCTTAAATTCATAAAGTTTAGGTAACATACGGTAGAGTTTAACAAGAATTTTCATTAAAAGTTTTTATAGAAAAATCATTGGGGAAAGTGACTGGAGCCGAGATGCCAAGTTATGGCCAATTACACTACAGATACATTTTTGAATTTTATCAAGTATCTCTTACTCTCTCACACACAGAGATTCTCTTACTCTTTCTTTCTCTCTTTCTCTATATACATACACATACATACATATACATACATACATACATTAGCTTGTAAATGAACAAACCAATAACCAAGGGCAAAAAAGGGTAAAAAGAAGAAAGAAATAAAG